>PVJA010044810.1:0-15789 GCA_004027025.1 Myocastor coypus | reverse complement strand
TCGTTTTCAGTGCCGCACATGAAAGATGCACACTTGTGTGCAGAACATATTTTCCTTCTGGCCTGTAATACCCTTCATATGGAAACTTAATGATGGAAATCTTTATATTCTATATAAAAACAAAGTCCAGTTTATATACTAAAATCATTTGTCTAAAAATTTAAGTTGTTTTCAAATAAAAATGCATTTCTGATATGCACTGATGGTTTTGCCTCCAGCTTTTCTTTTCTCCCTTATGGCTTAGCTACTTAACTCATTGAGAGGGATTATTTACTAATTATACACTTCTCATTCTTGTAACTCCATTCCTCTTTAAACAGTAGTGATATCAAGTATGCAGCCACCTTTTGAATGGGGTATTTTCTTTTAAACAGCAGAAAAGCAATGCACTAAAAACGCATTCCTTAAAGCTTATTGAATTGTTATGAAGTACTTTGTGTATTGGAGAAATGCTTTATGATCTGAAGTAATTCTTTAAAAGGCCTATTAAGATAAGTTAACACCAAACCTCCTATTTCTTAGACTTTTTTTCCTGGTCCACCTAAAATTAGCAAGACTATAGTAAGTAAGTCAGCAGATGCATGGTTTCCCTTTAATTAGGGTTGGCTAATGGCATATTTTATTCTTTTTATAGAGTTGTAGCCTGACTTATATAAGAGATAAGAAGATACACAACTTCTTTGCTGCCTGACTTGTGTTTTCACCAATACCTTTGCAGCCAGAATGTGGTTTCTGGTTTGAGTCTGCCATAGCTTGAGGACTCATGTGACCCAGAGTTAAATCCCAAGGTAAAGAAAGGTGATCCTTCGATCAAGAGCTGTCTCTTGTAAGTGAATCAGTGCATTTGAGAGGAAACAAGCTTTGGTCTTCAACCAGGATTCCACAAAGCTGAGTAGCAATCAGAACTACCTTAGGAGGCATTCTGTTGTTGAATGTTTGACAGTTACATAAAGGTGGATATTTCCTTTGTTGTAAGAAAATACAAAGCTAAAGACTTCCATTTTCTTTTCCATGGTTTAGAGAATTATCAGAGGCTGTCATGTTTTGGTATATAGAATAGACCTACAATAGATAAAGAGATGGTGAATCAGGAAATAGAGTAATGTGTTTAGGCTGGGTTGTGTTGCCCTGTTTGGGTTTCATCTCTGTCACAGTGTCCTCTTAAAAAGTCAAAAAATTTTAAACTAAGGGCAGGGGAAACACAAGGCAAGCACAAGGCAAGCACAAGGTCCTGAGTTCAATCCCCCGTACCACACACACACACAAAACTTTTTTTTTTTTTTTTTTTGCTTTTTGAGACAGGGTCTCACTGTGCAGTTCAGGCTGGCTTTGAGCTCACTTTTGTAGCCCAGGCTGGTCTCGAACTCGCAGCGATCCTCCTGCCTTAGCCTCCCAAGTGCTGGGATTACAGGCGTGAGCCACCACGCCCGGCTACACACAAAATTTAAACTAAGTGAAAAGTTACTTATTACAGGTTTTTGCCTAATTCAGGAAGGTACTTTTCAGTTGTAACTGAGACCATGGCTACAGTAAAACAATACTTTTGCTTCTCTAAGTTAAAAGTAAAAATTTGGATACCTTTAATTCTAATCACATAGGAAGGGGTTCTAGAAATCCTCAGGAGTTTTCTTTAGAGAATGAAACTTAATTTACCCATGCACAGCAATGGATGGGTAATCTTGCAGGATGATATGCATGTGCTACCTACCTGCCTATATTGGTCTTATTTGAGATTACTTGACCACCTTAGACATTACAAAACAAAATCAGCAGAAAGATCTTACCAAATCTTGAAGCACTTTCATAAGTCATGACTTACAAAAAAACTAAAGCATTGTTAGAGGCCAGGAAAATTAATTCAGAAGAACAAAAAGAAGTTTAGAAGCAGTCGTCACTGTCAGACTGAGTGCTATAAATGGAAGCAACTGACAGCACCAAACACTTGAGATCCACAAGTGCCAGCAGGCAAGAGAGCTCTGACCCAGCCTTTTCTCTAGCTCCATCTTGTAAAGACCCTGCTCTGAAACACTAATGATGAGATCCCAGAGCAGACATGGCAAACATGACAGATAAGAGGAAGGGACTGGTCATTCACTTCAAAGTTCACTTCCTACATAAACAGAGCTTGAAAGTTAGTGCCCTTGGGGCCCGGCGGGATGGCTCAGTGGTCTAAAGCGCCTGCTTGGGAAAGCTTGGGCGGCTTCAAGGACCTCAGTTCGATCGCCAGCACCACATGCTGCGCCAGCCCTGCCCTCGGGGCAGGCTGAGCCGGCATAAAAATGAGTGAATAAACAAATAAAGGCTCGGAAACAAGAAAAAAAAATAAAAATATAAGAAAGTTTGTGCCCTTGTGCTTGAAAGAAAATTCTGTGGTGGCGCACGCCTGTAATCCCAGCACTTGGGAGGCTGAGGCAGGAGGATTGGTGTGAGTTCGAGACCAGCCTGGGCTACAAAAGTGAGCTCAAAGCCAGCCTCAACTGCATAGTGAGACCCTGTCTCAAAAAGACAAAAAGAAAATTCTGGACAGTGACTTCAAAGTAAAACCTTAAAGTCTGGAGAGATAGATTGATTTTCTCAAGAGGTGAAATCAAAATTGGCACACTGGGAGCCGAATTGACTGGAAACAGTTAGGCTATAATATTAATGAGGTGCTTGCTGCAGCTTGTGCATGGACTAGCCTGACAATAAAAATTCCTTGGGGATTATAGCCTTACTGAGGCTTATCACATGGGCTTATCTAGAGGTGGTCAGAGTGATGTCCTAGAACTGTCTCATGGTAGTTCTGGCAAGGGAACAAAATTATTTCAATTACTCTTCTCTCATTGTTGGGACAAACACCCGACACCCAAAATGAAGGAAGGAAAGAGTTTTTTAGCTCACAGTTACTGGAGGTTTTAATTCATATTCAGCTGGCGCCATGGTAGACAGGCACATGGTAGAAAACAACCTTTCATGGCAGCAGGCAAGGGCAGAGGGAGGAGTAGTAGCAGCTCAACCAGCTAACTTCCATCCTTAAATGTTGAAATGCAATTATCTGTCCCAGAGGAGGTGCAGCACCCACACCCACAATAATCACAAACTCCAGAAGCAGCCCCAAAACTGCCTGAGGCTTTGGGGTGACACCTATACACAAACCATAACAAGAATGAATAGTCATAGAGAAATAATACTTTCTGTTTTGAAGGTTTCCTCTCCAGGGTTGAGACCGCTGTAGTCATCCAGATTGGCCACTCTTCCCACTCTGGCCTCTAACTCTACCTTCTTTCCTCTTACCCAAGAAAACTGTAAAGGGGCACCACTGGCAGATGAGTAGTGCTACAGACTTGGAAGAGAAGCAGGCTCCCAACATTGCTGATTTCATCTGGACTATAGAGTACCTCTAGCCACACCTTGCACCACATCAGAAGGGCTGCAGTGCCATCTCTAAGGAGTTCTAGGGTAACCAAGAGGCAAGCAACAAAGACACTAGAGGAAGGTAGAATCTGGCACCTGAAACTCATAAACATTAAGCTAAATCCAGCACTAGCCAGAGTGCTGTAAGTTTATATTAATAATTAATAATTAATAATAAGTTTATATTATTTAAGTGTGATATAACTAGTACTCAACAAAAAATTGTAAGTCATGCGAAAAGAAAAATGTCCATGATAAGTCACAACTAAGTTTTGTCACAGATTGTGGAATTATCAAGCAATTAAAAAGTAACGGCTTAGTATGTTAAAGAATTTTTTGCTTTGTGGGTTTTTGTTTGTTTGTTTTTTTGTTTGTTTGTTTTGTCTTTTTGAGACAGGATCTCACTATGCAGTTCAGGCTGGCCTTGAGCTCACTTTTGTAGCCCAGGCTGGTCTTGAACTCATACTAATCCTCCTGCCTCAGCCTCCCAAGTGCAGGGATTACAGGTGTGTGCCACCACTCCCAGCTCTTGCTTTGTGTTTTGTTTTTTTGAGATACCACTTTGTTGCTCAGGCTGGTCTCTTGTGACTTTAATCCTTTATCAGCTTCCCCAATACTTGGAACCACAGGTATGTACCTCCATTCCCAGCCATGTTAAGAGTTTTTAGTGGGAAACTTACATAAAGTGGAAAAACAGGTGGTAAGGACTGGGGATGTAACAGTTTCTCAGTCCATCCAAGGCCTGTGTAATGTGTTGAAAGGGTCACATTTTATCAAAAGTTTTTAATAAAAGTATTTTAGTAAATGAGTTTATTTTGCAATCCTGTACATCTTATTTTTTGCTTCTATAGCAAATACCCAAGTAGGAATGTGTGGGCACAAAATGGTTAAGCAGCCCTGATGTGCAAAACCTGAGCCTCCTGTGCCACAGTGAAGTGTGGTTGCACTGTGGCTTGGGCTGGGTCCAGGCGGGTTCATTCATGATTTAATTGTCAAAACAACCTTACTGAATGGATATTACTCATTTTACCAACAGAAGAGTAGACACCGTTTAATATGTCCAAGATCACATAGTCAATGAAAAATAGATGTAAACTCCAGTCTCTGTGATTGAAAAACTACATCTATGCAGTGGATACCAACTCCTATATAGGTGCAAAGGTTGGCTAGAGTCCGTGCCAGAGCACTGCCCTAGCTGCTGGAGGCCACCAGCCTCCTGGGCATCACTGCTGCTAGCGCTTACATGTTACCTTGATAGTGGTGTGGGTATCAGAGTCTCTTGCCTGAGCTAAGGGACACTAAATGTGTAAGAATTTGATTATATAACTACAACGGCCATCCCAGGTTGGCAGAAGTGAACCATACAGCTTTGCCTTTGCTGAGCTTTCTTGGTACATTTCCTTTCTAGCTGGATTATACTTTAATCCAGTTGTTTTCATGTTCAGTAAATCCTAACCATGTTTAACTGGTTTAGTCTTGGAGTGTCTGAGGTGAAGAAAGTTTGTCCTTTCAGCTGCAGGGGGATTTGCTGTCTTCTTTCTGCAGGGGGATTTTCCTGGACCTGTAATCTGAACACTTTGACCTATGGGGGGTTGCCACACTAGGAGCAGATCCCTAAGCTTTGACCCTTTGTGTGCTGCCACGAAGAAACAATGCTTTTCTTTCCTCCTGAGGACAGTTGACAGTTCCTAATTGACATCAGGAATGTTAACCATCTGCCACTTCATGGCCTTGCTGCTTTTTGCCTCTGTGCACAGCTACGTATCAGACTCTGCTATCTGGAGAACAGCCCCACCATTTCCTGACATGATTCCAGAGAGAATCCTGGACAGTCTTGACAAAAGCTGAAGTCAGTCGTTGGACTCAGAGAACAGTCTGAGTTGATGAGACAACAGGTCCTTTGTAGGTACTGGTGTGAAGAGAAATTGTGAGAAATCTTTGCAAGAAGCAATGACAGGGCCGGCAAGATAGTTCAGCGATCTAAAACATCTGCTTAGGAAAAGCTCAGGCAACCACAGGGGCCGTGATTCAATCCCAGCACCACATGCTGCACCAGCCCCACCCCCAGAACAGACTGAGCCAGCCGTGATAAAAAGGAGGAGGAGGAGAAGGAGAAGAAGAAATGACACTATTCAAACTAGGGTGGGGGTGGGGGTGGGGGTGGGGTGAGGATATAGCTCAGAGGAGGAGCACTTAGTATGTACATGCCCTGGGTTCAATGCCCAGTGTGAAAAACAAGAAATTGCTGAGGAGTTCCAGTTCTAGAGTTCTAGGGATTTATCTCACATAATTTCTCAAAACAAAAAATATTAATTGAATATCTCTGAAAGGTTATGTAAGAAATGGATAACATTGGCTCTGGTTGTGGGGCTTGGTAGCTCAGCTACAGAAGTGAAGGGAAAAATGTTTGCTTACGTTGGTGGTGGTACTCCAGATTGGACCCAGGGGTGCCCTACCACTGAGCTATATCCCTTGCTCTTTTTTAAATTTTACTTTCAGACAGAATCTCACTGAATTGCCTAGGTGAGACTTGAATGTTTTCCTCCTGCCTTAGCTTCTTCCACTGCCACCACACCCAGCTGGTGGACCCTTTAGAAAACAGCTAGAAACAGTAGCACACACCTACCATCCCAGGTACTTGAGAGGCTGAGGCAGGATTTCAAGTTTGAGGCCAGCCTGGATAAATTAGCAAGAGCCTGTCTCAAAACAAACCCCAAACCCTCTGGATATACTTGGAGTCTTGGATTCAGTTTCTAGTACACACACAAACACGCACATGCATGCACACATACACGTGTATGCTTTTGAATTTGGACTCATTTAGAGTTACAAGAAAATTGGGAAGACAATAGATTTCTATATGTGCCCTCATTCAGTTTCTCTTCCTGTTGACATAAGACCATGGCATATTTGTTTTAGAGACTGAGGCAGGAGGATCGGTGCAAGTTCGAGACCAGCCTGGGCTACAAAAGTGAGCTCAAGGCCAGCCTGAGCTGCATAGCGAGACCCTATCTCAAAAAGACAAAAATAAATAAATAAAATAAATGTATTTTAGTACAGGATCTACATTGTCTGACTGCAAAGATCAGACTTGCAGTGACCCTCCTACATTGACCTGCACTACTTTTTTTTTTTTTTGTCTTTTTGAGACAGGGTCTTACTATGCAGTTGAGGCTGGCCTTGAGCTCACTTTTGTAGCCCAGGCTGGTCTCAAACTCGCACCGATCCTCCTGCCTCAGCCTCCCGAGTGCTGGGATTACAGGCGTGAGCCACCTGCACTACTTTTTCTAATATTTTCCAGGATCCATTCCAGAAAGCACATTTAGTTGTCGTGTCTACCCCCTACCCTGTCTTTTTGAGACAAGATCTCACTATGTAGCACAAGCTGGCCTCAAATTTACAGTGATCCTTCTGTCAGCCTTCTACTGTGTATACCACACCCAGATTAGTGGTCATGTCTTTTCAGTGTCCTGTAGTCTTTGAGATTTATGTCATGTCACCATTAACTACTCAAAAATAAATGAAATTTTAAAAACAGAATCAGAGTCAGAGTCATGGATCTCAAAAAAGCAATCCAATCTAAGTCTAAAGTCTTCCTCTAATGGCTGACCCAGAACCCAGCCTAAAAACCAAAAAAGCAAAAGTGCAAGGAACCAGAGATCTCGAAAGTCTTTTTAATTTTAATGTTAATTTTTCATTATTTATTTATTTATTTATTTTTGTGGTACTGGGGATGGAACTCAGATCCCTGCACTTGCCAGGCAGGCACTTATTCTACTGAGCTATCTTCCCTGCCCTTGACTGCTTTTTCTGGATGTAGTCCATATCAGAGCCCCCTCATGCACTGTTTCCTGAATGTGTTGGCTGGCCTCCTGTCTGTCCACAAGGTACTGCTAGCTGCCAAAGGGTCACAGATATCTACCCAGGGGTGGCAAAGCCATGGCACACCTGCTGTGGTGGACTGTGTGTGCCATTGAAAGTGCTCAAAGATTCAGTGTCCCTGAATACTCTCAACTGCCACACTCATGAGTTCCACTAGAACGCTCTGCTGGAAACTTAACTGAGCAGTTCTGCACTCCACTCAGCTCCTACTGACAACACAAGTGAGCTTAGGGAAGTACTGTATGGAGCGTTTTAAAGACATTTTTAAATTTAATTTTATTGATCACCTGCTGAGTATTCACTCTAGATTTTTTTTATTTTATTTTATTTATTTATTTATTTATTTATTTATTTATTTATTTATTTATTTATTTTGGTCTTTTTGAGACAGGGTCTGGCTATGCAGTTGAGGCTGGTCCTGAGCTCACTTTTGTAGCCCAGGCTGGTCTCGAACTCGCACCGATCCTCCTGCCTCAGCCTCCTGAGTGCTGGGATTACAGGTGTGCGCCACAACGCCCGGCCACTCTAGATTTTTTTAAGGACAACAAACTTCTATGTTGGAACTGTGTGGCTGAGGAAGTCTTTAGAGTATTTGAAAGAGTCCAGGTTTTAGTCACCCAGATGTTAGTTCACATCCCATCTTTGCATCCTTGGGCCAGCTAAAAAAGAGCAAACTATCTTGTTTTAAACAATGTTTTAGAAAATAAAAATAATAGTGTTTTAGAGGACTGGCCATGTAGCTCACTAGATTTTTTTTTTTTTTTTTTTTTTTTTTTTTGGTGGTACTGGGGATTGAATGCAGGTCCCTGCACTTGCCAGGCAGGCACTTATTCTACTGAGCTATCTTCCCTGCCCTTAACCGCTTTTTCTGGGTGTAGTCCATATCAGAGCCCCCTTGTGCACTGTTTCCTGAATGTGTTGGCTTTCTTCCTGTCTGCAAGGTGTTGCTGGCTACCAAAGGGTCACAGACATCTATCCAGGGGTGGCAAAGCTAAACAACTGTTTAGGCAGACGCAGGGACTGGGGCTCAAGTCCCAATATGCTGTGCCAGCCCCGCCCTCAGGGCACACTGAGACTGCTGTTGAGACTGAGCATGGTGGCATGTGCCTGTAATTCCAGTGTTTGGGAGGCTGAAAATGGGAGGATCACTATGAGTCCAATGTAGTGTACTAAATACATTAAAAAAATGTTTTAGGGTCCATCCATGTGTTTAAGCATGTCAGTAATTTGCTTTTTTATATTTTGGTACTAGGAATTGAATTTAGGACCTTGTACTTGCCAAGCAGGTGCTTATGCTGCTGAGCTATATCCCAAGTCCAGTAATTTGCTTTAAAGATTAAACAAAAAAGCAGCTCCTTAAAGAACTATTTCAGGATTTCTAAGAACTTATTGAGGAAGTATGTTTCCCCTTCTTTGTGCACAAACGTAATACCTCTGACCAGACTCTCTCCTTCCAGAAAACACTCTAGCCCATTTCAGCATCAAACAAAAACTTGCTCTGTACCCCTAGTTCTCAAGCCCTGCACAGCTGCTGGGGAGCAGTTGGAGGAGAAGCCGGGAGTGGGAGCAGGAGCTGGAGGGGGTCTGCAAATGGGAGCTCTGAGCAAGTACCTTCACCTTAAGGAGCAGGGGACCAATGGTGTATTCAGATCCTTTGTCCCACTTACTTTCCAACCTTCAGACACCTCTCTTCAGCTGCCATGTGCCTAATCGGCTTACCTCACAGCAGCCAGGAAGCAGAAAGACAGGAAGGGACTGGGACAAAATATTTGTCTCCCCAACCTACTTCCTTCAAGTAGGTCCCACCTCCTGATAGCCCATTGATTGTTATGGGTGAGATTAGTACCTGTGGTCCAATCCTGTTGTGAAGCCCAGCAGCTTGCCTTCGGGGACATTCCCCGCCCCCCCCCAGGACATTTTTTATTTAAACCCTAACTTTAGTAACATTTCTCACCCTACCAGTAAGAGTATGCCTTTGAAAAGAGAAGTTGGTTAGATGGATCCTAAAACATTTTTTAATGTATTTAGTACAAGGTCTACAGAATATTACTACACAGATGACGCTTATAGTGATCCTTCCTATGTTCAGCCTCCCAAGCACTGAGATTATAAGCCTGAGCCACCATGTCAGTCTCAATAGCAGTCACAGTGTATCACGAGGGTGGGGCTGGTACAGCACACTGGGGATCAAACCCCAGTCCCTGCATCTGCCTAAGCAGGTGCTTTAATCTGCTGAGCTGTCTGGCTAGCCCTGTAAAACATTGTTTAAATTGGTTAGTCGGTTAGTTCAAATGAATCTCTAATTGACAAAATGTTGGAGCAACAGGCGTACACAGAACCCTTCCTGTCTAGTTCTTTCCTGGAAAGCTGCAGCCAGAGCTTAGGTAGAATGACAGCAATTATTCCAGGTGCTCACCCTAGTCCACTCGGGGTAGCTGGGATTTCTAGAGCTTTCTGAACCTGGCTCCACTCCAGGGCCCTGCTGCTATCTTTCTACTTACAGTTCTGTCAAATCCAAGCTTGAAGCTTTATGCAAACTATGGCAGGGAAAGCAGGTATTTTCCCCAGCTGCCTAAGCCAGTGGTGAAGAAAGAGCAGATCAGGAGGCTCTCAGATGGCTTTGGCTTGGGAAATAAGGGCCGGGCTGCTGGAGCTGCAGTGAGGCTGCAGTGCAGGAGACCCTGCCCCATCCCCTCTGCAGGCTGATGACTTCTCCCATCCATTTGCCCGTGGTGGGAATATTGAGCTTCTGCAACAAGAACCAGGAGCAAGCTCTCAGTTCCTGATGGGACCAGGATCCACACAGCCTTGACACATTGTCCAGCAACACCACCTTCCAGGGGAGCCAATGTCCAGCACATGCCACTGGGCAGCCATCTGCAGGGAGAACTTCGGTGTGGCCCTGAATGAACCCAGTGAGGAGGCTTGTTTTTTTTTTTTTTTTTTTTTTGAGACAGGGTCTTGTTGAGTCCTTAAATTGTCCAGCCTGGCTGGAATCTGTGCTCCTCCTGCCTCAGCTGCCCAGAGTGCTGGTATAATAGGTCTGTACCAGCATGCCCAGGGTGACCCATGCTTTTTGCAGAGACATCAAGTCCAATGTTATGCTCAACCTTGGTGTTCATTGGGAGAGCTCAACATGAAAGTATTTTCTGTTTGCGTTACCAGTAGCCCCTGAAAAGACTCAGAACAAACTCCACACAGAATTTCAGAAACTGAGGAGCAGGCTGGCGAGGTAGTTCCGAGGTCTAAGGCACCTCTTTAGGCAAGTTCAGACTAAAGTGCAGGGATTACAAGCCACACCAGCCCTGCCCCCAGGGCAGGCTGAGCCAGCTTAAAAAAAAAAAAAAAAAAAAAAAGCAAGAGCTAGAAGAATTGCTTCAAACTTGTAAAATGCAGTCCAGGCCTCAATTCTCATTTGAAGTCCAGGGTTTTTTTGTTTGTTTGTTTTGTTTTGCTTTGGTTTTTTTTTTTTTTGAGTCCCAGTTTTAAGGAGTAAGAAGCAGGAGTGTGCATTTTAAACATTCTCCAAGGGTAGGCTTTATTCATACTGTTCCACAGACTGTGCATTAATTTATTAAACATTTTTGTTGAGCTTAATTATCCAAAATAGCAAGTGGCAGGTAAATCATGGCATACACGAAGTAACAGGATGATTATGCAAACACCAGAAGAAACTGTACGAGTTCATAACTACTAATAAAAAATGTCAGCGATAGAATGTTAAAAAGGCTGTCAGAATGCAAAACATGTTCACTCTGATTACAACTACTTTAAAATTTATAGGTATATGTGTATGAACTAGAAAAACAGGCAGAAATGGACATAGTTGTGTTTGGTAGGTGGACTTATAGGTGATTTTCTTCCTTAAGTTTTTATGCAGTTACCTTTAAAAAGTCACTATGTTGTTATAATGTTGTCTTTGAAATAAAATAACTGGCCCTTCAGTTTTGGCCTACACGCTACCTTCCATGCATATCTCAAGCACTCTCAGGACTTTGCCTGGCTTGGAACCAGTCAGACAGCCCAGCTCTCCCAGAAGAACACAGCCTTTCTGCAGCCCTCTGTGTGGAGGAAGCAGCGTGGTGTACCTGGGCTGCAGGGAAGGGGCAGAGCATGCATTGCTGTGGCCTCATTCGTAGTTCTTATTAGGCTCCAAACCATCTGTAAATGAGAGATCAGGCAGGGGGGTGTTGCCCCTTGAGGTCTGATAGCCTGAACCCCACCTGTGAACTATGGCTAAGCTGGATGTATGGCTCTGATCAGACTTGGCTTGCCCAGTGGATAATGAATCCGCCCAGAGCAAGCATGTAGCTCAGTTGTAGAGTACTGACCTAGCCTGTGCAAGGCCCTGGGTTCAATTCCTGGCACTAACACACACACATATGTATGCACACATGCACACACATGTACATACATACACTCACTGATCTTTCCATTGCAAGGATGTTGGACAGACCATCCTTGCTAGCGTAGAGAGCTAACTATGGACAAGAACTGGCCTCCTCATTTTGCCATTCAACCAGATGGAGTCGAGGCTTGCTAGACCCTAGGGGAAGCTTTGGGAGTCAGCTCAGGGACAGAACCCCTCCCTACATACCAGTTTCCCCTCCTCCAGCCTCCCATAGCCCTGGATGCTCTGCTCAGAATCACAGGCTGCTGCCAATTACAAAAGGACTCTTAACTCCTTTTTGCAGCCCCTTGATTGATAGCACTGGTGAGTGAAATTATAAGCCTTAATGATCACGTTAATTTCTGGGGAAAGGGAAGCGGTCAGAAGAGGTTCTCAATCACAAGCGCTACAATCAGCTGGGTGAGCTCAGTGACAGGTCAGAGCGGGCAGAGAGGGGGAAGAATTAACTTTTTAAAAGGTCACCAGAGAGTAGGGGACAAGTTACTAGGTATGAGGGATGGAGGGCACTGATCCTGAAACCCAAAGATACAGCCCCGTTTCCCAGGATGGGATCCAAGCTAGGTAGGTGTCAGTGCTTCTCATCCTTAGCTGTGCTGGACTCACATAGGAGCTTTAAAAATACTGATGCAAGGCCAACAAGGGCACAGCTCAGAGGTGGAGCACATGCTTAGCACACACCAGGCTCTAGGTTTAATCTCACCCACTCCACACCACCTCAAACACCCCAATGCCTGGGCTGTACCCTAGAGATGCTGGCATAATTATTGTGGGATGAAAGGAGGAGGGGTAGGCAAAGCCAAATACTTTTAGAAATGTGCTTGATCTGGGGCCTGGCGGGATGGCTCAGTGGTCTAAAGTGCCTGCTTGGGAAAGCTTGGGCGGCTTCAGGGACCGCGGCTTGATCCCCGGCACCACATGCTGCGCCAGCCCTGCCCTCGGGGCCGGCTGAGCCTGCCCTAAAAATGAGTGAATAAACAAACAAAGGTTTTGAAACAAGAAAAAAATAAGTAAATAAAATAAAAAATTTTAAAAAATGTGCTTGATCTGATCAGTATTGCTTCTCAGGAGTTTCTCTAGTGGTATCCTGCCCTCACTGAAAGATAATTATCATGAAGCCGGGCATGATGGCACCTGTAATCCCAGCACTCGGGAGGCTAGGCAGGAGGATCAGTGCGAGTTCGAGACCAGCCTGGGCTACCAAAGTGAGTTCAAGGCCAGCCTGAACTGCATAGTGAGACCCTGTCTCAAAACCAAAAAAAAAAAAAAAAAAAAAAAAAAAAAAAAAAAAAAAAAAAAATGATCATGAAATGTTGGGACCAAAGTTAGGCAATGCTGAGGCCAGTATTCTTTTATACAGATGAAACCCAGAGGGACACAGAGATTAGCTGACTTGTGTAAGATCTTGCTTGTTGCACTGGACTCCCAGTCTCTTCACCTGGCTAGTGCTCCTTCCCCTGAGCCTATGGCTGGAGAAAAGATGCCCTGGGCTGGCCTTTGGTGGTACAGGAGCTGTGAGTTCATGACAGAGGAACCCAAGTCTCTCCTGACTCTTGCTTAGGATCTTGGAACACTAGATTGGTAGATATTAGAGACACCAGTGCCATGAAAGAATGCATCCCGTTTGCCTGAAGAGCAAAGCGAAGAGCTTGGCATCCTCAAAACATGAGCCACTTGTCGTTTTGCAGTAAAGCACTTCAGCACTTTGGCGTGTCACAATGAAGCCCAGGATATGTGGCAACATCCTGGTTTCTTCATTAAAGCCTCTGCCCCTGCCACCCTGCTGACAAGCCCTGCTGACAGTGTGCAGCTACAAGTGCTGACAACCTTCCCTGCAGGTTCTGTGGAGGTCAGCAGTCTGCAGAGAAGAGCTGCGTTCCAAGCTGAACTGTAAAATTTTAAAGCACCATATAAATGCAGACTACAAGGGGGGAATACTCCATGTGTTACTTTTGCTAAAGGTACAAGAGTTAGTTAAGATATTATTCTTCACTTTCCAGAAATGATTACACTACTGTAATTTTAAAGTTCTTGCATAGGATGAGTAGCTGCAATATTTTTTTTTTTTTCAGTTCTGTGATTGGAAATAGAAATCTAGGGCCTTAGGCACTCTGCCACTGCACTATGCTGCAGCCCAAGTAACTGGAATTCTCAGAGCACCTTAGCCGGGCAAAGCATCAGCCAAACTACTGTTTTCATTTATCCATTTTCTCTCCACCTTCATTGCAATATGGGTAACTCCCAAAAGTTCACAATGGTATTCTGGGCTGAAGATTTGGGGGAACCTTTTGGGTAATGGGATGAGACCTACTTAACCAGTAAAGCACTGTAGCAGACACATAGTCACAATAGAAACATATATGCATTCTCTGTATTTTTCTAGCAGCTTCTGAAGTGTTCATCAAGCCTGTGTCTGATTAAGCACTTTTAAATTCTGAGCAATGAAATGGGCCCTCTCACATCCTCTTGGCAGGGGTGCAAATTGATACAACCCATTTGAAGAGCCATTTGGTTATATCTATCAAAATTAAAAATGCATATAATCTTTTACTCAGAAATACTATTTTTAAGAATTTGTCTTACAGAAATACTCTCACAAGTCCATAAAAGTACACATGGAATGTTAGTTCTTTTTAGTTTAATTTGTTATATTAGAAAATTGCAAATCACCCATGTCTATGGATAAATAATTATGAAGGCATAGAGTGCATTCCTAGTCTGTAGACTGCAATACAAAGCAGATAAGTTGAATGAGAGCATAGGTACCCCCAGGACACACACAGACACACAGACACACACACACACACACACACACACACACACACACACACACTGCACAAAAGTAGGCTTTCATTCTTATAAACATGATTAAGGGGCCATCAGAGAATGGTGAGAGATATTTGTTATCCTTGAATTTCAGAGGCATGAGTATTATCAAGAGTTTATCGGGGACCCAGCGGGATGGCTCAATGGTCTAAAGCGCCTCCTTAGGAAAGGTTGGGCAGCTTCAGGGACCACGATTCAATCCCTGGCACTACATGCTGCACCAGCCCTGCCCTCAGGGCAGGCTGAGCCAGCCATAAAAATAAATAAACAAACAAAAGTTCTGAAACAAGAAAAAAACTTAAAAAATTAAATTAAATTAAATTAAAATTTTAAAAAAAGAGTTCATGGGCAGCTGGGGTATATAATAAGTTCAAAGCCAGCCACATAGTGAGACTCTGTAATATATGAAAAAAATTTAGGGGGCTGGAGATACAGCTCAGTTGCCTAGCATGTGTGGGACCATAGCCAGGTTCATCCCCAGCAACACACACACACACACACACACACACACACACACATGGCAGCCACAAAGCAGGTATTGACCAATGGATTTAGTTCTTGGTTAATAAATTTCATTGCAAACATTGAATTGTGAGTGAAATAATATGAGTCTCGGAGCCAGGCGTGGTGGTGCACGCCTGTAATCCCAGCACTCGGGAGGCTGAGGCAGGAGGATCGGTGCGAGTTCAAGACCAGCCTGGGCTACAAAAGTGAGCTCAAGGCCAGCCTGAGCTGCATAGTGAGACCCTGTCTCAAAAAGACAAAAAAAAAAAAAAAAAAAAAAAGAGTCTCAAATCAGTTCCTGAACACATCTGTCCTTTCTTTCCTTGCATAAAAATCAAGAAAAATAATTCAGACACAAATGTAAGGCTCTGCACCTTATTGCATGATATGCACTTGAACTTATGGAAAGCATCTCTCCCAGATTTAGAAGGCCTGTTTGTCAAAGAAGCCCCACAGGAGCCCGGAGGAATGGCTCAGTGGTCTAAAGTGCCTGCTTGGGAAGGCTTGGGCGGCTTCAGGGACCGCGGTTCGATCCCCGGCACCACATGCTGCACCAGTCCTGCCCTTGGGGTGGGCTCAGGCCATAAAAATGAGTGAATAAACAAACAAAGGTGTTTTTTTTTTTTTTTTGTCTTTTAGAGACAGGGTATTGCTGTGCAGTTCAGGCTGGCCTTGAGCTCACTTTTGTAGCCCAGGCTGGTCTCGAACTCACATCAATTCTCCTGCCTCAGCCTCCCAAGTGCTGGGATTACAGGCCTGAGCCACCACGCCCGGCC
>PVJA010044809.1:0-15962 GCA_004027025.1 Myocastor coypus | reverse complement strand
GCTTTCATTACTACAGAAATGCCTATCACACAGGAGCAAGGAAAATGGAGCACTGTGTCTCTTTATAAAAGCAACGTCATCGTGACCAGGAACACACCTTGCCCTGCTTCGAGGAGCTCATTGAGTCTCCAGACCCCGCAGGCACCCCAAGCTTCCCTGCAGTGTGGACTGTGATAGACAGCATAGCCTCATGCTCTTCATGGCACAGGTCCCCCCTATGCAGCCTGTGTCTTCTCGCTGTCTTGGGGACAGCTACGCCACTCCTCTGCCCCCAGCCGTGTCGCTTGTGCTAGAGTCAGCACAGCTACCGTTCTGCTTGCCGACACACAGCAGTAAGGATGGCTCCTGGGGCATCAAGCACTAAAGCTAGAAGAAACCAAAAAAGGAGGCAAGGAGCACAGGCTCCTGCAGGGAAACCGCTCAAGAGAAGGTGAAATCCTGCCTGAATGCAGGGAGCACCGTGAAATTTGACACCACTGCCACTCGTTATCTTGCGAATAGCTTAAACATAACCTGTGTTTGCGAAGCCCACTGTCAACACTAGAAGACAGAAAGCTTCCCTTCCCAGGCTTTTGTGTTCTAGGAAATGGGCGTGTGTGCTCCTGGTCCCATCTACTGAGCAGGGGGTACCGCCAAGGGACAGGTGCCATCCAGGACCCCCTGAGGTGAGACCAGTAGCCTATGGCCGAGACCCTAGGACTTGAGCTCACCCACCTGGTGCCAAGTATGAGACACGGATCCATATCTGCACATCATGGAGCGGGGGAGCCAGCCACAAAGCATGGCCGTCTTGGTCCTTCCACTCTGCAGCCACTCCAGTAATGCTTTTTCCTTTAAAGTCATTTGTTTGTAACTGAGAATGCTGGCTGGGCAGAGTTCTTCCATCACTGCACATGCCAGCATTTTTGTGTGCTGTAAGGTGACAATTTTTTTTTTTTTCTTTTTGAGACAGGGTCTCACTGTACAATTCAGGCTGGCCTTGAGCTCACTTTTGTAGCCCAGGCTGGTCTCGAACTCACACCTATCCTCCTGTCCCAGCCTCCCAAGTGCTGGGATTACAGGCATGCGCCACCACGCCTGGCCTGTGAGATGATAATTTGAAATAGCAATTGTTTCTGCCTGCTCGTCATCTTTACACACATAGGTCCTTCTTCCTTGCATTCAAGCAAGGAAGACAGCACCTGTCTCTGCCTAGTATTTTAGTTACAACACATGCAACAAAAGGCAAAGGAAAGAGTGTATCACAGTTATACAATACTAGGTTATGAGAGGAACGGATAATTTTCCACTGTTAACAGCATGAAGAGGTTGCCATGTTGGGTCTGCAGGCTCGAGCACGCCAGTGAAGTCTCCAAATAGACACAGTGATGGTTGGATTGGGGAGAAAAACCACTGGTTCCTTAAGGCCCGGTTCTGCCTTTCTAGCACCAAATGAAACCCAAGTACCCAGCACTGTCTAGGTGTGGGGGACAGAGTGTCTTCAGTGCACAGGAGGAGACATCCAATCTCCATGGCGACCTACTAAGACAAATGATTTTGGACAAGATACCATAATAGGGGCTGGGGTTTGCAGTGCTAAGGCCAATGTACAACCTCTCCAAAAAGCTTCCTGACCTTGTTTATGACCCTGGGGAAGGGTGGGACAGACAGCCTACATATAAGTGGAGCTTAAGGAAAAACAGTACAGGAATAAAGGCTTGTTTCTGTCCCTGCTGAGTCTGTGCATGGTGATTTGCGTAGGAAGTAGAGACAGAGTTAGCGGGCAAATGTGGGAGCAGGGCCCATGCTGCACTGCTGACCCAAGTGCATGCTCTGCTCCTGATCTAAGCTCATGTTTCAATCCCAATCTAAAGCCTTGATTTTACAAACCAGTTGGTGGAGGCCAACAGGGCTGAAGCAAATTGTTCATAATCACAGAGCAAACTAGAATTCAGCTCTTCTAACTTTCAGGCCCACAGTGCCTCCCAAAATAGTTTGCTGTGCCTTTTCCAAAAGCAATAGGATGGCAGCGCTGTGCCCTCCATGGTAATGACTGAAGCACTGAGCTTGAGACATTTCCTCAATGGCTTCAGACTTGAGGAAAGTCTTCCCAGGAAAGCAAAGCTAGCAGTCTACACACTTCGGCAAATGCCTTCGTTGTGTCTGAAGATGCATAGCCTTCTAATTGATTGGTTGGAAGAATTTGCTTCTATTTAAAAAAAAAAAAAAAAAAAAAAAAAAAAAAAAAAAAAAAAAAAAAAAAAAAAAAAAAAAACGACCTATATTAGGCTCGAAATCTGAGGTTATCTCAATGTCTCTCAAAAGGGCTCATTCTTGAATCCCGGGTGTCTATTAGAGTTTCTGCCAATGAGCTTATCATGAAACTTTGATCCACGTAACATAAGCATACTTTCTAACCTAAATTATTGTGTTGTATTATAGTACATAGCAACACAGTACTACACTTGCAGTAACTGAAACCTACCTTGAACATTTAGGTAAGCCATGGGATGCGAGGTTCGATGGAACTCAAGGACAGACATGTGCTTGCTCTCCAGCACCTATTGGAAGCAAGTATTGGAACATCATTTAAAACTCTGTCTCTGTCTCTTATTTCTAAGCCACTGTTCCACTCTCAAATTCAGTAATCCTAGAGAAGGATTCTCTATGGAGCTAACCAGCTTGGGTAAGAGTGAGTCATGCTGGAGTATTCCAGGCCCTACTTCCAGTGAAGGACAAGGTGGGGACAGAGAATGACCATAAGCACCAAGTGCTAACGTTAGCACTTATTACATAGGAGTCTCTGTGCCTGTCCTGAGAAAGAAGGGCAGTGAGGGAGCAAAAACCTGGAGAACAGCTGCAGGAGCCTCTCACTTTGGAAGAAAAACGATATAGTTTGGCCTCAGGATTGTCACACCTCTGCTGGGTAGGTAGAATGGAATTCTGCCTTACATGGGCCTGTAGCTATGAAGTTAGAAAGCAAGGGGTAGCAGGGCGGGGGGCTGTATTATCAATTAAGTATGCCCTAAATACTTGAGTCACACTGAACACAAGAAGTTGCCTAAGCCTGAAAGAAGAACAGAACCAAAGACGTTCACCCAAGCCTCTCACTGTAGTACATGTATTTCCTGAAGAGATCAGCAGGAAGAATAGCACTCTCTACAAGAGCTGCTCAGTCAGTGTGAGCCTAAATAAACAAATGGTTGACAGTAGAGGACACATTGCCATCCATCTCCCTCAGAGTACTCCTTGGCATGGGGTCTCTGGTCCCATCATTCTTGTCTCTTTCTGCAGCTGCTCTGGAAGTTCTCTTTTGTAAATCTCATCATGAAGTATGACCACAACCTCAGTGCATGGTGTAGTCCAACACCATCCAACAGAAAGGCAGGCTGGAGGAAAACTGCAGTGTGTCCTTGTTAACCTTATTAACCACATCTGGCACCGTGTCCCTTCTGGGTCTTCCCAAAACTCAACATGACCATGAGCAATAAACGTTTTCAACCAACTTGGGACATGGAGGCAGGCGTGACAGAGCGACCACAGACACTCACAAAAGGCTTCCAGAATGGCTTCAAGAGGTGGCATGAATGATGGAATAAACGTTTGGAAAGAACAGGAATGTTCTGAAGGGAAATAATGTCTCTAGGTTCTTTACTGTAGTCAAGGTCCTTTAGAATTTTAAATATTGCTGTATTTTTCAATTATGCCTTGTGAAGAATTCTCTTCTTCTCACTCTTACTGAATGTGTAGAGTTAAATGTATGGTGTCACTCACTAACTCAGCAAGGCCAGGAGCCCTGAGCTGGAACACTGAGCTCTCAGTGTCTGAGTTGCCTGAGTTTTGAGCTCACAATCATGCCCTTACACCAGGCAATGTCCTGGGCTTATGTGCTTCACCCCGAGTCTCCAAGCCTCTTAAAGTGGAGCACTTTCTGTTACTCTTCCCTGGAAAACCCTCACCCCAGGCCAGAAGCAGCACCCAGCTCAGCTCAGTGAGCCCACAAGTCAGGTTGGGCTGAGCTGAGCTAAATTGGGGGTCATCTGGATGAGCAGTGGGGGTGGCAACAGAGACTCCAGGGCAGCTGGAGGGACACCATTCATTTTCCTAGGTTGTATATGCTATAAAGAGCTTATCAAGGGGTGTTTACAAATGGGGAGACCTTGCTGTTTTTAACAGATTAACCATAAAATATTGGTTCAGTGACCTGACAGCCTATTTACACAAACTGTTAGTTTACACTTGACTCTGCCTGGACAGTAGGCAGATTAAGAGGCCAGTGGGTTGGAAGGGAGGAGCTGGCCATGCCCAGAGCTTCCATTAAGCAGTTAGGCCGGGGCTGTAGGGGCTCTGTCCACTGTGGAGTCCAGCAAGAATTCATGTCGGTCTCTCCTAAGTCAACACAGGAAGCCTCCCCAACCAACCCTGCCTACCTTCACTTTCTGAACAACACCAAGAAGAAGCTGGTGTCCAGGTAAAAAGTATCAGTCAAGTACTTAAGGCACAGTGGCATAAGATCCACCAAAGGAACCCTGGGCGTGCCCAGTTCTGCTTTCCGATCTAGGCAAGAAAACTCTGCCCCTTGAGCGGGGAGTGAACTGACACGTGAGACCCCAAGCCTTCCTCTGCCAGCTGTACTCACTTCCATGCTCTCATTTACCCTCAGACGACTTTAAGGGACAGACGTTGCTATCATCCTTGTGACTGACGCTCCGAGAGAACCAAGGTGCTGGATTACAGGTGGCAGCATGGGGCTCAGACTCAGGCGTCCCATATTTTAGTCCACTGTGTGGCTGTAACAGAATGCCCAAGACCCAACGGCGTTTGAAGGCTAGGTGTTGATCTGCCAATGGAATCTGGTCGGTATTTGCCAAGGGACTTTCTGCTGTGAAATGCTCCAACAGGCGACGGAACGTTCTAGCTTAGATTAAGATGTCCCCCAAAGTCCCATGTGCTCTATGTGGGGCTCTTGGAAAGAGGTCATGGGGACACCCCATGTGTCCACGCATGAGTCCATAGCTGAGTGTGCTATTAAAAGGCAGCCTGGCTGGAAAAGGTAGGTCGCTGGGACTGCGACATGGAAGAGGGCGTTCCTGCCCCCAAGTCCCCCCTGCTGGCATTGATTCCTGCCTGCCATGGCCTGAGCACCTGTCCTCTGTCAGGCCCCTCCAGCGGACCACATCTGACCTGCAGCTGCCTGGCCCTGGCCTGTATCCTCTGCAACTGTGAGCACGAACTCTTTTCCTTTCAGGGGTGAGTGCTGGGTGCTTTGTCCCAGGGACACAGCGGTGACTAATACACTGAACAACTGAGCACAGACACCAACAAAGAAAATCATCCTTTTCATCAGGAACATCCAGTAATTAAGCCACTGCCGTCCAGCAGGAGAAAGCCATCAAGCCATCACCTCTGATTAGGTCCTACTTCTTCATATTGTCACAATGGAAACCACATTTTAACACTGACTCTGAAGGTTCCACAGCAGGCATTTCAGGGTGTGCTCCACTCACCCATGGCCTTACCCAGATCTAACTGGTTTTAGGGAAAGGAATTGCTCATCACCTTTAGAACCCCCGTGGCAGATGAACCTGGCAATATAATCCACGTATATTATTTTCATCAGCAAGCATAATGACAAACTAGACAGTTTGTTGCAAGTGAAAACTTCCAGAAATATAGAGACTGGATTCACAAGTGCTCCACTCAGGGGTAAGATGTGGGAAGTCTCATCCAAAGATGCCCAGCCCCAGTCCTCTTCAGAGCTTCCTGGTATATGTGTCTATCATGTGTTAATCCTACCCACTCACCTCTGGGGATGCCAGAATTCACAATCTCAGCCCTAACCCATTTCCCTTACCCCTGATCTGGGATGAGCATTTGATAAAATTCTGGTGGGGTCTTCTGGGAGGTAGGACTTCGGGAAAAAATATTTTCTGTTTGAAGAGAGATATCAGTGGGTCTGTGGAGATAACTCAGAAGTCTAAGTGTTTGCCTGGCAAGCTCAAAGACCAGGACTCAATTCCTGGTACTGCATGCCATGCCGGCCCCATGAAGAGCTGGCCACCGAAACGAGGCACGGTGATGTATCCTGTAATCTCAGCACCGGGGAGGCCGAGACAATAGGAGGATCACTGTGAATCCGAGCTGTGTAGTGAGACCCTGTACCAAATCAATAAATAAAAAATAAATAAAAGAGCTATCAGTCTAGAATGCATTTTTTCATTCTACTGACCTTTGTGATGCAAAGATGTGGTACCTAGACTTGTTGCAGCCACCTTGGAGCCCAAAAGGAGATGTCTTAAGA
This sequence comes from Myocastor coypus, assembly GCA_004027025.1. Classification (NCBI taxonomy): domain Eukaryota; kingdom Metazoa; phylum Chordata; class Mammalia; order Rodentia; family Myocastoridae; genus Myocastor; species Myocastor coypus. The sequence goes on along the minus strand of PVJA010044809.1, from coordinate 9,682 downwards.
GCAACAGGCTGACACTGCCCAAGAGAAGACAACCGCCTGAGAAAGTGATGATACTTGCAACTTATTTAACCACTGTGAGTCACCTTACCCTGAGGACATTTCTCAGATCTTTAATCATCGTAAGTCATTAAGTTGGATATTATCTGCAGCCAGGGAGATCTCAGCAGGTGCACTTGCTCATGAGCTTCCTCCTGACTGCTGCTTGAGCTGTTTCTAACTGGGAAATCAGCAGCTGGGCCCACCCAACAGCAAGGTCTAGACTGTCCTGCTGCCAAGCAGGTGCACTGAATCCTGGGCACTGTCACTAAGTCACCTGGAGAGCTTTTCCAACACTAAGCGTGACCCTCGACATGGATTCACCTCAGGCCGAGCACTGTGAACAGCGATGTATTCTGGAATGCCATCTCATCCCATTCTTAAAATTATCCAGTGAGATCAACAGTACTTTCCATGTGGTATGTGTTAGGAAACTGAGACACAGAGAAGCCTAGGCATTTGGCCAAGGCTGCCTGGCCCGTGCATGGCAGAGCCGGACGCTCTCCCCGACCCGTCAGACTCTCCAGATGCTTCTTTCCAGGAGACCATGTTGCTTCACTTCCCAGTGACTCACGAGGCTGTGTTCACACATTCACCAAAGTGCTTAACGATGCGGACAAAAGGCATTCATCATTATAATCCCTACTGGAGATAACAGAAATATTAGCAAAGGCTGAAGTAAAAACAGTTCAAGTGAGGCCTAATTTTTTACAAGCCAAGGAACGATTCACTTTATCACAGCAAAGAATTTTATTTGACAAATGCATACTTTATCATCTCTGTTCTGCTGCAAGAGCAAGTTTGCATCTTTTCCAGCCATAAAATTAAAATAATTTTGACTAATCGTAAAGAAATTTCATTCCAGGTTCAAGTATTTCCCTGAAAATTTAAATGCTGAAGACGGAGCCTGAATGAAGTCCCATCCAGTCAGACTTCCGGGCTGGTACAAGCAGGACTCAAGCCCTGGTGCTGCCTCCTGCTTGCGACGCATTTCATTCCTGCAAGGCTCTTCTTCCTGGTCTATGAGATGAGACTCACAGCTCTCCCTGCAGCCTGGGAGGAGGCTGAAATCAGATGCCCTGAGCGGATGGAATGGCAGAGTCCAGTGTACTAGAAAGTTGGCCATTACTAAAAATGTACAAAGTGCATAGCATGACTCATGGTACGAAGCAACTACTTGATAAACCCTCTACTCCTTCCTTTTCCTTCCTCTCGTCCTCATCACCAAAAATGGCTACAGGGCTGGGCTTCCTCAGAGAGCAGCCAAGCCACAGCAGATGTCTCCCAGCCCCTGTCTCATTGCATGAGCAATGAGACAGCATCCACATTGGTTTGCTCACTGTCCAGCGGCTTTGTGCAGCCCTCACCTGCACCTGATCCAAGAGGGGGCCAAGAGCCAGCCTGCCAAGGGCCACCTGCTAACCAGCAAGATGGGCTGGGAGAGGCATAAGAATGCAGTAGGAATGAGGGCTGGGGCTTTAGGAAAAGAAATCGTTGGGTAGCTCAGAGGCCAGACTCTCTGGTCCTGGGAAGAGATCGCCCTCCACTCTAAGCAGGAATGGATTGCAACAGAGTAGGGGTGTATTTTAAAGGCTTATGGAGAGCCGTTGGGAGACACAAAAGACAGGACCTTGGTGAGGGTCAGTGTATCCATAATCAAAGGAAGACCAGAAACTGCTCTCCAAGTCCAAAGTAAAGTAGACGACTCCAAGTTTGCATACTTGTTTGAAATACTCACGCTTTTGAGACCCTCCCCCACCACCAAATCCTCATCTTAGCCACATGAGGTTCTCAGGCTGTGGACCTGTTCACTGTCCCCACTTCACAGACTTTTAAGCTGTGACTCACAGCTGGCAATATGTTCTCAGTCCAGTAGGAGAAAGGGAGAAACAGAGATGTGTCTGTCTAGTGATCACCAAAGTCTCCAGGGCCCCAGAATCGGCAGATTTGAAGTTTCCCAGGAGATCTGATCATCAGCCACGTTTGGTAGCCACTGACAGGGACCAGCAAACCCATATAGATAGAGACACAGAGCCCAGCAAAGGTGGGGGAGATTCGGCCAGCATCTCCTAGCTGGCCAAGGTTAGTCCCTCAGTTACAGTCTATAGGAAAAAGCTCTTCACAGCTCTCGCCACGAGCTGTCGGAGGGCACATAAGCCATGATGTCGATAGATTTCACTCATTCAGTGAACCTGGATGGGAGCATGACTGGCGCCAGTGCTGGGTTTGTGGCCTTAGGTGATTCCAGCAGGATGCTGCTGGAGAACTTTGACAGCAGGACACAGATGCGCAAGGGGTAAAGCGGGACCGGCTCAGGAGAAAGGGAGAGAAAAGAAAAAAGAAAAACAAAGGCTCCTTACGTGGGAGGTTACTTTTGTTTTTATAAGTTACGCATGTGCTGTGACTTTACACAATGCAAGTGAGAACCAACAGCTTTCAATGAAAGGTTTCTAAGGACATTTACTATACATGTGTGAATCAAGGTGATGCTACTACGTTGACCAAAATAGAGACCCAGTAACGTCTCCTGGCATGAAGCTTCGCCACCTTTCGGAGGTCATATTGGCCCTTGCTTATAATGTCGGTCTCCACCGGTGCTGCGTAGGACACTAGACAGGCTGGCTCATCCGCCAAACTGACACGAGGAACTCATTTCTAAGGCTGGCACTGGAAGGGCTGGAATTTATGGTCTCTAGTATGAGTTACAAGACCACAGGGAGGCTGACAATTTCATCTGTGATTGGCAAAATAAGTTATGACTGTTTCTGAAGGACACTTCAGCGAAACTTAAGAAAATATACAGTATTTTCAAAAATACCCTTTGAACCAACTATGCTACTTCTAGGAATTTATCCTGAAGGTAAATGTGGAAAGATATACAGAGGATATTCAATAAAGTACAGCTTATAATAATAGTGAAAACTTTGCAGAAATGCCCACAGACAGGATAATTACAGAATGAATTATATACACTTGGAAATTGAAGTCATTAACAATGTGCATTCATGTTTATAGATACAAGAAACTGTTTATAATAATCACTTAATTTAAAAGGACAAGAGGGCAGGGACTTAGCTCAGTGGTGCAGCGCCTGTCTGGCAGGCATGAGGTCCACAGCTTGATTCCTGGTATCCTACACCCCCACAAAATGGACACATTTTAAATTGGTTATTTAATGTGCTGCAGTGTATACATAAATACAGCTCCTGGAAAGGTTCATGAGTGCCTCTGTCTAGCAGAGGACTTTTTACCAATCGGTAGTGAGTAGCTGTTTTACCTCACGTTCTCTTTCTATTATTTCACAGTATTAAACGAAGGACAGGATTATCTTCACTTGGAAACTACCATGTCTGAAGATATTGGTGCTAAGAAATAAAAACTACAGCCTAACATAATGGGGATTACAACTATTCATTTGCTCACAGGCTTCCTCATGAATACATACCCCCTAATTCATCTTCTGTATTCAGTCACAAATCCACTCATGAGCTTTCCTAATGTGGGCGTGAGGATGCTGCCAGGTTGAATACAGCCTGTACCTGTAACCCTGTCCCGCTGGCCCATAATTACCCAGCTCTACAAACTCAGATGAACTCTCAAATGGCTCCATACCTGCCTCCTCATCTGTCGTGGACAATACCAATGTTGACATCCACTGCATTATTTATCATTATGAAGCAAATTCTCCCAAATGTAGGATCCTAAAATAATAATAATGATGTGTTAGCACTCGTAGTTTTTGTGGAGGGGAACAGGATGACTTTAGCTCAATCTTTGCAGATATCTGCAACCCTGGCTAGGGTCTGGGCACACAAGCTGGCTGTTCCAAAGGCCTGGCAAGAGGTGCTGACAGCTAACAGGGAGTCTTCTCCACATGTCCACGTTGCTCTGGAGAGTCCTCAGAGCACAGTGTCCAGCTTCTCCCCGGAGCACCTCGAGGAAGCAAGGTGGAAGCTGCAGTGCCTTTGATGGCCGGGCCATGCAAATTGCACACTATCTGTCTGAGGGTCTCATGAGAAGGATAACACAGAGGTGTGAATCCCAGCGACCATCTGCAGGGCGAGCTAGCAGGCACTTCCGGTAAGACAGCGTTTACCACAAGCTCAGAATCCCACTCTGCGTTAACAATGAGCCACAGCCACCATGAAGGTGAAGAGCACAGACCTGCACCCTGCCGTGGCGTCCAGGTCCCTGCGGCTGTCCAGTCCTCCAGCTCTCCGGATGAATGAACTGCCAGTGAGGTTAAGAGTCTAGACAGGCAGGCAGGCAGCAGGTTTTCTGAGGCAGGACAAGCAGTAGGTTTTCCCACTGGCCTCTTCAAGGTCTCTCTTAATACAGAGGAAATCTCCACAAAGACACAAGAGTGTGGGACCCTACTTGGTAGAACAAAGCGCTCCCCAGAGTTGAGGAAGAACAGATGCTTTACAGTGGTTCTCAACCTTTCTAATCCCATGATCCCGCAATACAGTTCCTCTGGTTGCGGTGACCCCAAACCAAAAAATAATTTTGGTGGCTACTTCAAAACTGTAATTTTGCTACAGTTATGATTCAGAATGTAAATACCTACTATGCCTTATGTATTCTCATTGCTACAAATCAAACATAATTTAAACATAGTGATTAATCGCAAAACAATATTTAATTATATGTTGAGAATAAATGTTATTTAATTACTAATTCCAATAAATAACATTTCACCATAGCATAGCATGGGTTTAAATATGTATTTTCCAATGGCTTTAGGTGACCTGTGTTTTGGTTGCTTGACCCCCGCCGGGATAGCGACCCACAGGTTCAGAACCGCTCCTTTAAAAGAAAGGATGGGAAAACCGTTAAAAGGATCCTGAATGTCACACCGAGGGATTCATTTTCCCTTGAAGCAGAAAGCCACACGGGTCCACAGGAGTTCTGAATGAATGTCTTGGACCCTCGAGTAAATTCACCCTCAGCTGGGTGTGCAGTGGGTCACGGCAGCCTCTGAAGGAGGCGGGGGGGGGGGGGGGGGGGGGGGGGGGGGGGGGGGGGGGGGGGGGGGGGGGGGGGCTGTTGGATCAACCCAGGTGTCAGGGATAACGGCGGCCATCACAGGCAGCGCCGGGGCTGGGAGACGTGGTGCCGAACAGTCCCACTCATCACCAACTGCAGACCCCACGTGCATTAAGGCTTAGAGGGGCATCAAATGTGACGGCCCCCGTGAGCTGGTGTACAGCAGTGCAGGACACCTGCGCCCATCAGCCCGACCCACTGCCCTCCTTCTCTTCTCCATATTAGTTAAGGATAATTAATGTCTTCACCTGCTTTGTGACACGGACTCCCCTCGCCATAATGAATGGGCCTCTTACCCTGCTCAAACAGAACATCAACTGGGGAAAAATACTGCAGCCCTGGCCTAATCCCGTACAATGCAGAGCCCAATCCGAAAGCATTAGCATCACTTTAGAGCTGACAACAAATGTCTGTCAAGCCCCTGCAGACCTAGTGAGTCAAGATCCTGCAAGTGGTTCCCAGGTCCACACCTACTCCAAGGGAAACAGAGCCTCCTCTTACATTCATGTAGCGCTTTCGAAGGTAATTACGTCACGCTGTCCACACTGTCCTCTTATCTCAGATCCTTCCTGTTTCTGCACTTGCCGCTAAGCCACACCTTCTTACATTAGTTGTACTGAAGCGTGCAGTAGTCTGGTTACACTTTGATGAGTTACACATGTGCCTAGACTAAGTTCTGAAGGGCAAGATCAAGATTATGTTAATCTCTGTTCCTGGTGCCAAGGAAAGTTTTGCCCCAGTACTTAGCAGTTGCTTATGCAAAAAGTAATCAGAAAACAAAATAAACCAACACTAATATAAATAACACAGGAAAATTGACTCATGCTGTTAAACAATCCAAGGCATGGCTTGATCCAGAGCTCAAACCCAGTGAGAGGGCCTGGGACCTTGTCCCCACTCCACCTCGTCCCTGTGGGGACAGCCCCATCCTTGGGCAGGCTCTTCCTGTGTGGCCTCAGGCCGGCTGCCAGCGCTGTTAAGAGCTTTCTGCTTTCTCATCCTAATCCAATGAGTGAAGAGTTTTCTGAAAACTGCTCAGACAGAAGCTTTTTTCCTTTTCTCTCTATAAGGGAGTCCAGGGAAGGTGGTCCATGAGGAAATTGGGAGGCTGCTGGGAGAAGCAGCGACAGGAGCACTGGCAGGTGACCCATGGATGGAGGTCCTCCAGGTGCTGTGTGTCAGCCAGCCTTCGTTGGGTTTTGCAGCTGTTCAGGACACCAGTTGTTATAGCAGACCCAACACAGCTCAGGACCAAAAAGTTCTCCTTTGCAGCGAGCGACACACAGACTGTGCAAGTCCATCTCATTGTTTCAGGGATCAACTTTACCCTGGCTCACCTCCTTCCGGAATAATAAAGCAGTCACGAGTTCTCTTGGCCACTCCACAAACCACCCTGGAGTGGCTGGCCACACATAATAGAGGGTGCACTCGAAGGGCAGCACCCAATGACCAGTTCTAGCTGAAGACCTTTGTGTTTTGCAAATGCCCAATAAGCAGAAGTGACCACAATGTGTTTGAAACCTTATAGCTTGTGCCTTAAGGAGAAAAAGTGCCTCAAACTAGATGGAAAGACTTGTAATTTTTTAAATTAAAAACTATAGACAGTAGAGGTGACAGACAAAGCAAAATAAGCATGAACCCCACGTTCTGTTTCAAAAATAAAACCCGAGGTATGGGAAGAAGTGTAATATGGAACTCTGAAATTTCCTGTGTGGCTTTCCTGGAGGAAAACGCTGTTACTTTGCAACTCAAAAGCGATGACACTGAGGATGGGAGAAGGCGGCCGGCAGAGGCCCTGCGTCCCTCCTCAAAGGATCCACTTCCACCCGCCTGGTGCACCCCCAGGAGAACCTCGGCAGGGTGACTAAGGGGTGAGCAGATAAGCAGAGTCTCCAGGTCACCACAGCACAGTCCTTTCTGGCTACCTGCTCTGAACATTCACTCGTAGAATGCTATGGACTCATGAAGTCCTGCCCTGAAATATCACAGGAATCCTACTAGTGGGCAGAAACTTTAGAAAGCCCTACGGTTTTCACATCAGCACAACAACAACACATAATGAAAAAAGGAACATGGCCTCATCCCTCATGGGACGGAAAGCTGCGCAAGGTTATCCCAACGGCAGAGTTCCGTCAGCCACAGCGTTACAGCCGTAGTGGCCACAACCAGCGTCTCACCCATAAGACCAATAAGTCTTTTGAGGGTTCAGATCTTGCTTACTCAACTGAATCTTCTCACAAAGCCCCAGCCTGTGAGGATCCTCATGGGGTGACCTGGAGTGCCGGGAGGATGCTGAACTGCTGTGAAAGGCTCATCCTCCTGCAGGCCTCAAAAGGGTGTTAAATATAGATGATGGAACTGGGTCACTGCTCATGAGTACCAGTTCTTGTCTTTCTGTAGTTTAACAGATTTCTAGCAGGTCTTGCTCTGAGATTCTATGACCTGAGGCGAGTCACCTCTTCTCTCCACACTATAGTTTGCTTAGCCTCAGGAGGATATGAAATAGGCTCCCTAAATTCCTTTCAGCTCTCAGGTTGGGTGTGAGTTCCACACAGGAAGATGCTTGCAGCAAACCTGCTAGGAGAAAGGTACCTGGCTGGGCACTGTGAGGGATGAGGGACAAGGGGGAGAAAAGACCAAGCCAAAGCTCACTGAGGGGCCATCCTAGGAAGCAACGAAATGTGTCTTGAGAAAGGACAGCCTCCCCAGGGCTACTACAAGGAAACTCCGGCTCAGCGGCAAAGCCAGAGTGGCCACCAGCCCTGGCCTGGGCCTAAGTACAAAAGCATAGTACAGCTACAGTGGAGACAGAAGTCCTGCACATATACCTGCTTTCAGACAGGGGAAAGGTGCTGAGGAGGGAGGGGTTGCCAGCAGAGGGGTGGTGACAGGGACACAGCCAGCAGGAAGGGCTGTAGCTCCCTTCACAGGAGTAAGACAGGCAGAGAAGTGGGTGGAAGGGACCCTGGCTGACATGCAGCCCTGCAGCTAGGCCATGTTGCATGGGTTGATTTTAAGCAGACCAATGAGACAAGCTAACAACCTGAAGTGGCTGATCACACATTAATCTCCACAGGATCACTGTGTATCCACAAGTACCTCTTCTGTAACCAAAAGGAAAATGGCTGAAAGAAAATTCCGCCAAAAATGTAACTGAAGTAAACGTGTCATGAGGGACCACCACCTGACCACCGGGTACCACATGGCCCACAGTAACCCAACAGCCTGTGACAGCTCACTCTGGCTGTGCTTGCTGGCAGTGTGTAAGAAAAATTCCACATAGAACATTAGCTGAACATTTATTAAAATTCATAAAGCCATCTACGCTGAATATAATACAATATGCAGTGACCATGATACAGTAATAAAAATACAATATCAAATACTACTTTTTGAGTTAAAACTATAATATAAACAATTTAGGCTCCTTTTTTAAAATGAAAAAATATTTCTATTACAACCTTATTTCAGGCATTTTCAGTTAGATGGAGCTTTACATGTTTTCACTCACAATAGACAACAAAAAAATGCCTCTTGAAGTTAACTGTAGGTAAAATACATTACTTATTTCAGGGTTTGCACTCTGACGGTATTTTGACATGACAATATCCTGGCTGATGATAAAGACTCGGACAGTTTTACATTTGGTTTAAAATTTTTACATCAGGGCAAAAGAAGCAAGAACACAGCGAACTGTCGTTATACTTTTTCAGTGAAGCAATCTAACTGCAGAGAGTGGTCCCCAAGTTGAATTCTTTCCAATCCTAGGAGCTGCCCGCGGCTCTGAGGCAATACTTACTGATGGAGCGGTGGGAGCGAGGTGTAGAGTGTACTAGGGAGACTGAGGAAACCAGCTCCTGCACAGCCGGCTGCTGGGGGGGCGGGGGGGACCCACACTAGCGACGGGCGGAAAACGGGCTCACTGAACCGCACACATGGCGCTGCGGGGATGGTGAGCGGTTCTCAGCATGGGCTCCTGGGTGTAGTTTACAATGTCTGCCTTCACCACTCTCTGTCATAAAAGCAAAGTTATAAAAAATAAATAAATAAATAAATAAAAGTTATTACCAGGACATCAGGAAGAACTACTTACAGTATATTTTTATTTTCTGAATTTGGTGAACTCCTGGTGATAAACATCATAAAAAAGCAGAAGTTGATATTAAAACAATCACCCATAACTAATAAAGAGCTGAGATTTTGGGTCTGGTATTCTGAAAGGAGGCAATGGCTACTCAGTTACAATGCCAAGCAAAAAAATTAAAACTAATCATTCATTCATATATTAATGTATACATAAGACTGCCTCATGTCAAAAGAAAGGTTTTCACTACTTATTAATATTTCCATAAGCCATTACCCTCAGCTATAGCTTTCCTCAGGATGCTTAATCAGTGAATTGATTTAAAAAAGTAAGTTAAGAAGGCTCGGACATAAAGTTGTATTTTTAACAAGCTAAGTTTTAAATCTTTTCCAGTTTTTAAAACTTCCCTCCTCAGACCCTAACTTAGTTCTAAAGAGCTCAAAATTGGGTTATGAATAATGCCTCCAAAAATTATGGTATAATGAGGCATTTAGAAAATTAATCTAATATTTATGT
>PVJA010044808.1:0-15976 GCA_004027025.1 Myocastor coypus | reverse complement strand
CTTTAATGTGACATCCTTCAGATACTTGGTGGCCTTTCGGATATGCATACCCTTGATGGCCTGGGCAGTTTCACGTGTATTCTTAAAATGAACGCGAAGATTTGAGCCTCTTGATTTGCATGATTTTGTGGGGTTTTCTGGGTCGAGGGAGTAGCGAACCATTTTCACAGGACACCACAGGCCGCTTACAAGAAGAGCTAAATTCTGTTCTTTCCAGGCAAAAGTGGAAAATATCTTTTCTAGCTTCTGTTAAAAGTAATACAAATGCACAGAATATTTAGGAAGGCTTTGTTGTTAATTTAATTTATATGTCTTTGAAAATAAATCTTGGGGACACCCGCTCGGGACCCCCCTCCTGTCTCTCTTGAACAGGAGCTTTCTTTCCCTCAATAAATATGTTCTGCTCAAAAAAAAAAAAAAAAAAAAAAGAAATCTTTTCTTTCTACTGAAAATACATGGTCATTGTAAAGAAATTAAAGCAAATCAGAAAGCAGAGAAAGAAGAAATAAACAAATAACAATGTGTGGTAATTACAATGATGAAATATAATTACATTAGAGCCAGAAGGAAACATGGAAGTGATCTAGTGCAACTGTTTTTATCAGATACTAAGTGGGATTCTGGAAAAGTTACTTGCTCAAGGTCATACTGCACATAATAAGAGCTAGTCTTTTTCTTTCTTCACTAATCTTTTTCTTTGTACCAATGGTTTTCAAAGAATTATTCTTTCTTTGTTGGTGATAAACTTTTTCTTTAAGATAAATGTTATTCAAAAACTCAACGAATGAGACAAACATGGCTGGAAGCAGGTGGGGAAGGGAAGCTCAGGTCTCTACATTGTATCCCTATGACTTCAAGGGTGCTTTGGATGCACGCCACAGAACACCTCAAATTTTCCAGGACAACATGGGATACATTTAATAAATCACTCTTAAAAGCAATGCAAGTGATTCATTCAGCCATTTATTTGTTCAGTAACTACACTCTGAGTATTTGTTTACTATGTGCTAGGTGCCTTTGGAGATGCAAGAATAGACATCCTACACTAAGGGAAGGAGAAGCAAGGCCGTGTCAGGTTGTGAGGAGGGTCATGCAACAGTTGGGTGTCTCTTGGAGTCTGTACCACTGGCCCAGGGGATCTGTGTACATTCTCTTTTCCAGGTTAGGATGTCCCTTATAATTTAAGCCAGTGACAACACTTTATGTAAACCATCCTGCCAGTCTCCAAATAAGCAAGTTTTTCACTGGAGGTAAGGATGAGCAATGGCAGTAGAGACTGAAATCAGGGTCTGCACACTAAGCTATATCCCAATGCTTTATTTTTTGAGACAGGGTCTCCCTAGGTCACTGCTGAGACTGGCCTTGACCTTGTGATCCTCTTGCTTCAGCTCCTGGACTGCTGGGGTTATAGGCCTGCCCTACTACACTTGGCAAGTTTTTTTCCTGATTTGATTTGAATAATTTGTTCATCTTTGTTTTGGAAATATTTCCTATTTTCAGTGTTCATTTAGAGCATTTCACTTTTCATTGGCTGTTGGTAGACTTGGTAGTTACCCTGAGACTTAACTTCTGTTTCTACTTTTATTAAAGAGGAGCTTGTCAGTTACAAAGGTTGCCATTTCAGCAGTTCGTAGATACCCTCCTAAGGAAAATAAACATTCTAATTTAACACTGGTTAAAAAGAAAGTCTCAGTACCAATGAAGACAATTAAATGTCCTCTTCTTATTGTTCCTCATGTGGGTTTTATAGATTAAAGTTTATGCAGTCATTTCTCCTTATTGATGACTTGTGGTACAGTTTAATTTATAAATGAAATGCAGTAAGAGATGAACAGTAACTTACACCAGTTATAACAATATCAATGAAATAATTTAAAAATTATAGATTGTTTATTTGTGGAATTTTTCATTTAGCATTTTTGGACCACAGTTGTACTAGGATAATGGAAGCCATGGAGAGCTGAGTAGTGGATGAAGAGGGCACTGTAATAATATAGAAGTTGCAGTTCTCCAGAACCAGAGGCAGACCCGAATCTCAAGTCAGCAGAAGCCTTTTCCAAGCTGACTACTTCATCCTCTGACATGAAAGCCAGGAAGGCAGAGTCATTACCATCACTGCTAGGAAAATCTTGGCTTTGCCACTCACTGGCTGTAGATCTTGGGCAAATCATATAAGTTCCCTGAGCCTCAGGTTCCTCCTCTATACATTCACATAATAGGCATGGAGTTAGAATCGTTGTAATGAAAAAGAAAGCGATCCCACTGAAACGGAGGTGTGCCGTCTGGCTCACAGGTGCTGGATAGATCCCTTTCTCTTCTTCTCTATCTTTGCAATCTGAAGGGCAAATTAACCACTTGCAGCAGGGTCGAATACAACATCAGGAGGAGCCCATGTGCAGCTGGGGCTTGAGTGCATTTCTGACAGCTCTTCCAGGCATGAGCTTACAGCAGGGCCTCAGGACACAAACGTTAGGCTTCTTTGAAATTCCGCATGGGATTGAATCTTGGTTTTGCCACTCCACTTGCCTGCTGGGTGACTCTGGGCAAGACACTTTGGTGCCCAGGCCTCATTCCCCACCTGAGGTTATTAATATTTCATGAGAACATGAATAACCCTTTCGGGGGGGGGGCACACACAGTTGTGGAATTGCACTGTGTAGTTGAAGTTCGTATTGCCAGAGGCCGGTGGTGGAGCAGGCACAGCTGATGCATAGAAGCATTCAGATTGTAGTGAGAGCTTGGATGGGTGCTCCCTTGAAATCTCTTCTATAAAGGAAAATTCACAAGACATTGAGCAACCAGATCCTAGGCAAAGTAGTTATTCTCTCTCTCTCTCTCTCTCTCTCTCTCAATCTGTCTTTCTCTCTCTCTTTGTCTCTCTCTGTCTCTCTCTCTGTGGAACTGGGGTTTTCAAACTCATGACCTTGCACTTGCTAGGCAGATACTTGTGCCTTAGAGCTATCTCCCCAGCCCCAGTTATGCTTATTAACTTTTGTTGCATTCCTTCTGGAAAATACTGTGGTTCTAGGGTGTGGGGCTATAACTGTAACCTCTGGAATTAGAAGTCTAGAAGGCAGAAGCTGGGGCACTGGGAACGTGGCTCTGTGTTGGTGCGGGAAGCTCATTCTGGGAAGGGCTTCCTGCTATGTTCCAGTGGCATAGACATAGTTTCTTGTGAGACTGAGATCCACATCAGCTCCTCAGACAGTGATGGCCAGCTTTTAGGGGCGAGGACCCACAGTGAACCCCCAGACAACTTATTTATTGCAAAGTTCCAGCAGTGCAATTAAAGCTGAATGCTCAGCTGCTGGGAGGAGGCTGGGGCACCCGGGCTTGCATGCAACGGAGAGGGCTTTGCATGCCTGCTGCGGCACGAGTGCCACATGTCTGCAGAACACTGCCAGAGCACAGGGGTCCTTGGGAGGAGGCCCTAATGCCACCATTTTTCCTTTGAGAAACATTTCATGACCCTACCTTCTTTCTTTTCTTTTTTTAAATTTAATGTTTTTATTGTTTAAGTTTAACAATGGTTATATTACATATTTTCATCATCATATCAGTTTAGATTAATACATATAGGTATATAAGATTGATCAAACAATTAAACATTAACCCTTTTAAATCAACATTCCTTTTTTTTTTTTTTTTTATTCTTTTCCCCTTTCTTTTTTTTTGAAAGTTGACATATTGCATATTGTCCTCACAATTGTTCTACAGAGTACAGTGTGTGGGCATATCCCACCTCCCTATTGATGTTGCTTAGAAAAAATTAAAGAAAAGGAAAAGAATATACTTCTCTTTGGACTAAGAGGAAGCAGATACATACACAGTCAAATGTTCTGCAATTGCAGTGGGCCACCAGTGAAGCTTGTAATATTGGAGGCTATTGAATCTATGCCTCCTAAAGCTCATCTCACCAATCTAGCTCTGCATTTCATGCATTGTAATTAAGCATTTTTTTCCTTTTTCTTGCTGGGTGGTCAAGGGCAAGTCGAAGCAAGACCTGTATAACAAAACATTCTTTTTTTGTATCTTCCAGACCCTACTTCTTTCTATTTGAAAATTTATCTAAAGAATTCACAGGACATATAGGCCTGTGGTAGAAAAATAGAAAACATAAGTGAGCAAAAAGGAACTAAGTATCCCTGAAATCTGCTACTTTAAGAAACTTATTTATTTATTTATTTATTTATTTATTTATTTTTTGTGGCTGGCTCAGCCCACCCTGAGGGTGGGGCTAGCGCAGCACACTGTGCCGTGGACCAAACTGCACTCCCTGGGTGCTTGCCTAAACTTGCATAAGCAGGCACTTTAGACCACTGAGCTATCTCACTGGCCCTTCATTTTATTTTTATTCTTTAATTTTGTAGTAAAACTGCAAATGTTTTTGTGTTTTTAACAGTTAAAAATGAGTTTTACACCTTATATATTTTAGTGGCTGAAAAAAATTTAAAAGACTATGACATAAAAGTTCATATGAAATTTACATTTCAGTTCCTATAAATAAAGCCTTATTGGGATATATAATATAGAAATGATCCCTGAAAGTATAGCCTTCCTTATTGGCATACAAACAGGTTCATTTGTCTTCAAATTATCTGTATCTGTTTACTTAGTGCAACTATAGAATAGAGCTGAATGCTCACAAATGTTATATTTTTCTTTTTTTTAAGATTGTATATGCTTCTCATATTTTCATGAACTTTGAGTAGAACATTGGTTTTCTGTGATACATTTTCCAATTTTAAGCATAATGAATGCTAAATGCTTGCAGAGAAATAGCTGCCCTGCTATTATAAAAAATCTTCCATCTTTTCTACAATAAAAAAACCTTAGCTATCATATTCATATTTTGTCTCTTTCTGAGTAAACATGTTTACATTTTTACTTTTTTATTACATTGAATAAGTGATAACAATATGAGAGTTTCAAAACATGCTAAGCTGGGCGTGGTGACTCACACCTGTAATCCCAGCACCCGGGAGGCTGAGGCAGGAGGATTGGTGCGAGTTCGAGACCAGCCTTGGCTACAAAAGTGAGCTCAAGGCCAGCCTCAACTGCACAGTGAGACCCTGTCTCAAAAAGCCAAAAAAAACCAAAAAACAAAAAACAAAAACAAAAACAAAAAACAACAACAACAACAAAAAAAAAAACAAAAAAAACCATGCTAATAGCACACTTGCAATAATTGACACACTCTATATTGTTATCCTCATAAAAGTTATACAGAGCACAGGATGTAGCCATGATAAATTTTCTAATTGATAGTGGTTGAGAAAAAAAAAAAAAGAAAAAAGAAGAACAAGAAGAACAAGAAGATGAAGAAGAAGAAAAAGTTTTCTTCTCTTTGAACTAGGAGGAAGTAGTTGAATACATAGTCCAATGTTTCATAATTGCAGTGGGTTACTGGTGAAACTGGCAATGTTGAAGGCTGTTGATTAAAGCCTCTTACAGCTCACCATACTAATCTAGCTCTGCGTTTTATGTCTCCTAATTAAGCTTTTCTGCTGAGTGATCAAGGGCAAGCTAAAGCAACACCTGTCTAACAAAACTTTTGTAACTTGTATTTTCCAAGGTCAAATCTCCTCAGGATTAACTTTGCAACCATAAATAGTGCTTTGTAGAACTGTTGTCAGTGTCAGCCATCGGGATGAGTCACAGCCATTTCTTGACCTGTTTGCACTCTGTGAAAGCCTGAGAGAATGTTTTCCCCCCAGGTGACTCTCCCTAGGCACACTATACTTCATTTATCCCTTTCCTCTGAGGTCCCATAATCTCCTTGACCAGAAAATTTTGGAAACCGCTGAGTTATAGCATGTTACAGCACAGGTTCTCTTATGTCCTAAGTCCTCACTGACCTTGAAGGGCTAGAGCCGAAATGATGGCTTTCCTTGTAGCCCTTCTTTTTCTCCAATTTTTGGTCTGTACATTCTCAAACTTCCAGCAGAGAACTCACGTGATACTATTACTCTATAACATAAGTAATTGAACTCAACATCACTGCCTTTCTGAATATCAACCATCTTAGACTTAGCTTGACATTGCTATTTTCCTTCAACCATTGACATTCTAATAAATCTCTATAGAATGTGATAAAAGCAGTTACATATTTTTACATAGATATTTAGAAATCTAAGGATGTACAAAATTGTAGCCTGTCAAGCCTATGGCATTTTGCGTAGTCTCTTATTCTCAATTACTACCCTTTTTTATTTTTAGGTTAAATAACCATTTACTTGAGAGAGAGTATAGCAGTAACTGAGTTTACATTAGAAGCAGTACACATCTAAACATCCTGAATGACACACATTCGAAGCGTAGTTTTAGTGTTGCTTCAGTAATCTTTGACTTCCATTCAGCTGTGCTATGCCTTTCCATTTTTATTTCTTCTTTAGATTTCTTATACTAGGGAGACTATATAGTATTTACAAATGTAGGTCTGGTTTATTTCACGTATGAGTATATGTTCAATATACATCCATTTATATATGAAATCTTCTAGCTTATCATTCTTTATAGCTGAGTAATATTCCATTGCATAAATATACCATATCTTTTTCAACCATTCTTCAAATGATGGGCATTTTGGTTGTTTCCAAGATTTGGCTCTTACAAATTGGGCTGCTATAAACATAGGTGCACAGATATCGCTATGATATGATGTTTTCAGCTCTTTCGGGAAAATTCCCAGGAGGGGGATAGCTGGATTGAATGGGATTTCCAGTTCTAGTTGTTTAAGGATCTTCCCCACCGCTTTCCATAATGGTTGCACCAATCTGCATTCCCACCAGCTGTGGAGAAGTGTTCCTCTTTCTCCACAGCCTTTCCAGCATTTGTTGCTGGTTGATTTCTTTATGATAGCTATTCTTTCTGGGGTGAAATGGTACCTAAGTGGTTTTTTAATTTGCATTTCACGAATGGCTAGCGATGTGAAGCATTTATTCATGTATTTATAGGCTTGCTGAATTTCTTTCTCTGAGAAGTGTGTGTTCATTTCAGATGCCCATTTCTGGATTGGGTCTTTCAATTTTGGGACCGTACTGGTTTTCGATTCTTTATAGATTCTAGATAGAAGACCTTTGTCTGAATACTTATTAGTTAAAATCTTTTCAAAATTTGTGGGTTGTCTTTTCACTAAGCTGATGATTTCTTTTGACATGCAAAAACTTCTTAGCTGGAGGAGGTCCCATTTGTTGATGCTTTCAAGCATTAAATGTGCGTTTTGATTTTTGTCCATGAAGTTTTTCCCTACCCTGATGGCTTCAAGATTTTCTCTGACTTTCTCTTCTAGGAGATTTAATGTTTGTCTTTGAATATTTAGACCTTTAATCCATTTTGACTTTAGTTTAGTGCATGGTGGTAGACTTGGGTGAAGTTTTAGTTTTTGGCATGTAGAGAGCCAGTTTTTCCAGCACCCTTTGTTAAAGAGGCAATCTTTCTGTCAGTAAGTGTGTTTGGCCCTTTTGTCAAAGTTAAGGTGGCTGAGTGTGTTTGTATCTGCTTCTGCATCTTCTAATCTATTCCACTGATCCTAGAGTCTTTTTTTTTTTTTTTTTTTTTTTTTTTTTTTTTTTTTTTTTTTTTTTTTTTTTTTTTTTTTTTTTTTTTTTTTTTTTTTTTTTTTTTTTTTTGCCTGTACCACGCTGATTTTATTACTGCAGCTTTGTAGTGTAACTTTAGATCAGGAATTGTAATGCCTCCTGCCTTACCTTTCCAGAATTGTCTTTGCAATTTTGAGTCTTTTTTGGTTCCCAATAAATTTTAGGAGTGATTTCTCCAGGTCTGTGAAGTATGTTGATGGTATTTTGATAGGAATTGCATTAAATTTGTATAACAATTTAGGGAGTATGGCCATCTACACAATGTTGATTTTTCCTATCCAGGAGCAGGAAATATCTTTCCATTTTCTGAAATCTTCTAGCATCTCTTTTTTCAGAGTACTGTAGTTTTCACTGAAAAGGTCTTTTACTTTCTTAGGTTAATTCCTAAGTATTTCATTTTCTTTGGTGCTATCATAAAAGATAAAGTTTCTCTAATTTCTCTCTCAGTGTGTTCGTTATCTGTGTAGAGGAATGCAATTAACTTTTGTGTGCTGACTTTGTAGCCTGCTATGGTACTGAATTTGGGTATTAGTTCCAGTAGCTTCTTGGTGGAGTTCTTTGGGTCTTCCAAGTAGATTATCATGTCATCTGTAAATAGTGATAGTTTTACTTCTTCTTTCCCTGTTCTTATTCCTTTTATTTCTCTTTCTTGTCTAATGGCTGTAGTTAATGATTCCAGAACTATATTGAATAGGAATGGTGATAGGGGACATCCTTGTCTTGTACCAGATTTGAGAGTAAAAGACTTCAGTTTTTCCCCATTTAGAATTATGCTAGCTGTTGGGTTGTCATAGATGACTTTTATCAGGTTGAGGTGGAGGCCGTCTCTTCCTATTTTCTGCAGTACTTTGAACATGAATGAGTGTTTTACTTTGTCAAAGGCCTTTTTGGCATCAATTGAGACGATCATGTAATTTTTGGTCTTGGCTCTATTGATATAGTGTATTGCATTTATAGATTTGTGTATATTGAATCATCCTTGCATTCCTGGAATGAATCCTACCTGGTGTTGGTGTATAATCTTCTTGATGACTTGTTGTATTCTAATGGCAAGGATTTCATTGAGGATTTTTGCATCTATGTTCATGAGAGAAATTGGCCTATAGTTTTCCTTTTTAGTTGCAACTCTCTGGTTTTAGTATCAGTGTAGGTTTCCACAGCAACAGAATATTTTGGGCTGAAGATCTTGTTTTGCTTGTTTCTTATCTCATTTTTTCATAGATCACTGGAAGGTAGGTATTGCCTCTGTGTCTCTTACTTTACTTCCAGGCTGCACTGGGGAGATGGATGGACAGATGTAGGTTTTGGAATTTCTTCCTGGTGGACTGTTGTGCTTAAAGTGCTTTGACCCATCATCCATCAGTGGAAGACAATTGAGTGAAAACAATCCCCACCAACTCTGCCACCAACTCATCACTTAACCAAACCCTTGTCTAATATCTTGTGTCTAATTCCAGCCACTAAATCTTCAAGTTCATTTAACAATGGTTACACATGGCCTGATAAGTGTGAGTCCAAAAACTGCTCTGACATGATGTTTTATCAGGGAGAATTGTAGCCACAAAAGATGCTAGCAATCATGCCTGTGATCCTCGGGCAGTTGAGTAAAATATGCCATAGTTTTATAAATTTATTTCTTTTCAGTGAAACAAATAAAACTAGCCATGTAGTTTTATCAAATGTAGCTCTTAAGTAGTTCCCCAACCTGGAGGCTTGCTGGAAAAATTCCTTCAGGGCAGACAAGTGTAGTGAACATTTGTATACTTACTTCTGTCTTTTCTATGTTTTCCTTCAACTATATGCTGATCACATCCCTTTTCTGTGTGCTTTTTGGGTGAGACTGATCCCATGTAAAGTCCAAGAATTATGCAATGACTGACCTAGGCCAATTTGTGGGTTTAGTCAGATGATTCATTTCAGGACAATGGTAGAAATGCAAGGACTGGTAATGTGCTGTTGCAACTGACATTATTTGTTCCCTTGAAACCGGGTAAGATTTTGCAAGCTGAATCAGGAGTAGCTATTTTATTGTCACAAGAATAAAGGTCAAGCCATTGAGTATTTACTACGTAGAGTCTGATGATGAAGCTGAACTAGTCAGGAACAGAAAGAGGATGAGACACCACAGGCACTTGGTGGTAGTTTCATACTGCTGAATCAACAAGATTCATATAAAGCTCTCTCTCTGAATCGGTTGCTTAAGTCATTGGACCTTGGATTTTAGACAATTTGCACGACAATTTTTATCTCATGGTTAGCATCACTAAATAGCTCTCGGAATAGACTGTGCTTGTTTGGTGATCTGGTCTCCTTTTTCTGGAGGCCTAGCAGGTCTGTTACCTGATGGCCAAGAAATTCTGCCCTGACCTATATAAGAACGGTAAATGGAGCTTCTACTTTGGACCCAGCTCTCTGTTTGCATGACTAGCATACATTTTTGACAGGGTTGAGAGATGAGTGATTGTTTTATTTGACAGTATTTGCTGTTTTTGGTAGAAAGGGAAATAATTATATATAAATGTGTTAAATGACTCCTTTTCCTCCTTCTACCTTTGAGAACGTTTGTACTGAATGTAGAATCTAAGTCCACAAGATATCTTCTTTGACTTCTGGCTTATGAAGTTTCATTGGGGTGGGCTGAAGATTGAGGAAGCCTTGATGAATTTGTGATTTAGGACAGTTTTTATGCTCATCATGTGTCTGGCTTGGAAGCATGCCTTTGATGCAATCCTGGCCAGCCCATGTGGAATGGAGTCTGTTGCGGCTGGGGGTGCTTCAGGGAAAGACTTCTTGGATCTTTGGAAAATAGGATACTTCGGATAGTTTTTCCTCTTGGCTTCTTATTATGAGAGATTTTAAAACTAGCTGTCAGAATTTTTTTCTTTCTTAATTTGTGTCACAGAAATATCCTGATGCATTCTGCCAGGATCACATTGAGGTAGGGGACTGTTGTTTTCCCCAGGGAGCCCAAGAAAAGAAAAGAGAAAAATAAAGGAAAAAGCAACATAGTAAAATATATCTACTATAATTCTTTTATATTTATTTGAACATCTTGATTCTGGGGGTACAGTTCTTCCTTCTCCCACAGATGAGATGTGGAGGTTTCTGTATGATTAGCAGATTTGGAGGGCCTTTTCATTTGCAAATTACTGGTGCTGGTATGCTGTGCACTGATTATCGTATATCCACAGGCTCACGTACATACACACTTATAAGAACATATTTCTTATAAGTGTATGTAAGGGTAGAACTAAGAATTCTTTAATAAATATTGCAAGAACATAAGTTAATGTATAAATCAGGTTATAAGTTTAAAAAATTAACTATGTATTCCCTTTATTCTCTATTCTAAACTTGTACAATTGCTTACCAAGTGATACAACTTGTAAGGTGTATAGTTCATTAAAATGACAATCATTTATAGATCATCTGTTGATCTTTAGAAATTGTTGCTATAATCCTTTGACGACATGGCTGCCAAATGTTAGGTGACACTTTGTAGTTTGGTATTAGGAAATGCATCAAACTCTTCTATCCATCCCTTTTTTCACTTGAAAGTCATTAGGAGACCTGTATTCTTAAAAAGTAAAGTGTTTCTTTAAAAACGAGTCATATTATTCATGGTCCTGAGACTTCTGTCAGCTTCAGATGAACTAAGAAATTACATTAAAATTCTTCCCTAGGTTTTATACTGTTGCCTCAGATTTTTATATGGTCAAATTCTCTCTTATCAACTAAGCCATGAAAATCACTTACTAGACTGTCATATTCAATTAAGTTGAGAGTATAGTTGAGGCCAAAAGAGTGGTGGGGAAGTATGAAGGTTATACGTGCAGCCTTTGCTCCTGAGGTGTATGTGTTTGGATATGGATGCTGCAACTTATATTTTAAATACCTCTGTGTTCTTCAGCTTTTTTTTTTTTTTCTGTAAGATAGGAAAAATAATGGCAATTTAAACATCGTAACAAAGACCCCTTCTCACTTTGCAGTGCTGCCCTTCTTTGAGTCTGCAGTGGTTCTTCATATCTCTTGCTTTAGTTATTCATTGTCTTCATTGCTTTTAGGTTCTCCCAGGACCTGGCTCATGGTGACTACAGTTTGCATAAGTGACCATAAAGAGATGATGCTCAGGAATGCTGGCCTGCAGTGGACACTCGCAGCCTTAGGGGTCCAGCTGGCCTTGCCCAACTGTCGAAAGTATTGCCCTCTGTTTTCTGTTTGATGAAGACACTCTAGCAGGTGAATCATATTCTGACATTAGCATTAGGAGAGGGCTGGCTGCTTCCACGTGTGAGAGTCAGGGAGGTCTGCTAGCAGGATTTAGCTAGCACCAGGGCCAGGAGGAACACATGGAGGAAGCAGAGCCAGGTTTAGCGGATCAGGGAAATAAGTTTTGGGGAGCAAGCACAGATGCTTTAGGCATTAAGCAGTGAAAAAGAGGATCAGTTGTAGGGTCCTGGAGGCCTCAGATATGCCAGCCATTAACCCTTTTTTGCTGGATTATGGAGAGGTTCTGGGGCTACTTGGAGTGTGTTCCTTGGTGAGTGTGAAACTGTGGATGTTTGTTAGAACTACAAATATAGCCCCTACCACAGTGCTCTGCTTCGGAGATGCTGCTGGACCCAGGCACCTGCTTCGTGGTTTAAAGGTGTAAAAGTATTATCTGAAACTTTAAAGGTAAAGTTAATTTTGGAATAAGAAAATCTGGAAAAGTTGGAGAAGTTAAAGAATACTCAGTATCCTTATTAGGAGACCAACCAAATAGGAAATGCAGAATTTTGAGGATGAATTAATGTGTTCTATTTGTTACAATATTTTTGAAGATCTTTGCATACTACCATACTCTCATACATTTTGTAGAAGTTGTTTGGAAAATGTTTTTTGGGTATCGGGTAATTTTTATATAGAGAGACCTTTAAGAACTTCACTCCGGTGTCCTAACTACAGAAGTATTACTGAAATTGCTCCAAATGGTATTACATTTTTACCTGCTAATTTTGCATTAATGGCTATTATTGAAAAGTACCAGGAGGAAGACCATCCAGATGTTATTTTCTGCCCTGAACATTATAGGTAACCATGAAATGTTTATTGTTTAGTACATAAAAAATTAGTTTGTGGTCAGTGTCTTACTGTAGGCCAACATCATGGTGATCCTATAGATGGCCTTCAAAGAGCCTGTCTGAAACCAAAGGATACACCTCTGAAACTACTGAATTAACTGGCACACTGGATGGGCATTCCTCATCTTATTGAAAAACTACAAGAACAAAAGTCTCATTCTCAGGAAATGATTCATGGCAATAAAGAAGTTGTTCTTCAGTATTCTGAAGAGCTTACTGATACAATAGAAGAGCAAAGTTTTTTTTTTAGCAGCTCTCTGTGATGTTGGCAATCTGATAAATCAAGAATATACCCTACATATCCAAAGAAGAAAGAAATAAGAGAGCAGCAACTTGAATTAATGGCACTGACAACAGTTTTACGAGAAGAGTTAGAGTCTCCACTTAAGTCTTTTGAAAAAATTGATAACATTTTCCACCATGTGCAGATCTTCCAACAAAGACCACTTTCCTGAGGTCCAACTTGTTGAAATTTATCCAGGCATAAGCCAAGTATTCGAAGAATGGAGCAGAACAGAAATTGGAGAAATGAAGAAAGTTCTCATTGCTGAAATGAAAATTTGTTCAACAAGGGTGTCACTTTCCTCGCCCAATAAAGGTAAAAAAAAATTGAATTTTTTCAAAGGTTAAGCATTTCAGTAGTATTAATGTGGGCACTCTTTTTCTACCAGTATGGAATAACGACCTTAAATGAGGTGTCTCTAGTATGTTTTTCTGAAGTCTCTTTGTCTGTTTACCAAAGCTTGTCTTAACAATTTGCATGATTTAAAAACCATACGATGGGGGCCTGGCGGGATGGCTCAGTGGTCTAAAGGCCCTGCTTGGGAAAGCTTAGGCAGCTGCAGGGACCGCAGTTTGATCCCCGGCACCACATGCTGCTCCAGCCTTGTCCTCAGGGTGGGCTGAGCCAGCCATAAAAATGAGTGAATAAACAAACAAAGGTTCTGAAACAAGAAAAAAATAAATAAAATAAAAATTCTTTAAAAAAAACAAAAAACAAAAAACCATACGATGTCACACTTTGTATTTGTTAAAGGAATTCATGTAGAAAATAGTTTCACCTTGAAAATTTGAATCTGAATTATTAAATAGGTTTACTTTGTACAGCAGAGGTTGTTGTTAACTGGAGAGGCAGGAAGTAGCATGAACAGTAAAAGTAAACTTCAGTAGATCCAGTAAATTCGGAGATGTTAAACCTCTCATCCTTCTGCTAGAGATAGTAAATCAGCTGAAAATAAGAATAGGAAAGATTTAAATCATTAGATATAAGACATTCGCGGACTTTGGAATAGTGTCTTGGTTTCACTGTTTGTTTTTGTTTTTCAAACTGAAGCTATATGAAGCTTGTGGATTAAACAACAAATTTCTAAATTAAAAAAGATCTAAGACAGATTAGTTTGAAAGAAGAATCATTAGTAATCGGCTTGAGTATTAATACTGTCCATGTGTATTGATTTGATGTTGATGCTGCTCTAACAAAACGCTTTACTTCTGCTGCCTTTACTATTATATGTTGATGGCTGGTTGTCCATGTGTCTATTGTGTTTTACAATAAAACATGGAAAAATAAAAAAAGAACTACAAATGTGTATGTAATATTAAAAATTCATTACTTTCCTGTGGGTGAAAACCAGCAGAAAACAAACCATCAAGGTTTGCCATATCAGGTGCAGCTGTTGAGAAACTCCTGTGGGGAGGACTGTGAAGAAATGAAAGCAGAAGTCAAAATGCAGAAAGCTAAGGCCAGTTGGGGCCCTCTTTTGTGATTGGAGAAGAGACTGTGGTTGCCCAATGACTGCAGGCTGTCATATACAGGGCGAGCTGGTGTTAGGTGAAGCCCCTCTGCCTAACGACATGTTCACCTAGCTAACTCTGGGCACCCTGTGCTCTTGGGGATGGATTAACTCATTCGCCCTTCTCACATCAGGTATTCTGTGCCCTAGAGGCTAACCTTGCTCTACTCCTCTGTGAGTGATCTTCAGCTTCAGCTGCTCCCCATAAATGTTGGGGTTAAAAATGGGAAAAACAGGGATTTAGGAAAACACTTTTTGTGCATGCTGTATTGGTGAACTGGGTTTCATTTCACCACTTAAGTTGCCTAAAATTACCTAGTTAACATGTAGGATTTGGGTTTGAGTCTAGGTCTGTTTGTCCTAGAATAATTATGGGATGATGACTAGAGAGAAAGAGTTGGGGAGGCTGTTGGTGGGCAGAGATGCTACTGGATTTGCACAGCTTGTCCCGCTCCATTCAAACCATTGTTCTTCTCCTGTCAAGCTGGAATTGGATGACCCAGGTAAAACATGGCTGGGTCTTTCCATGTCTGTGTTTGCCTTGCAAAAAGAACGGCTTCCGGCAGGAGCAGTTTCTGCCGTGCTTGCATCCTGATTCCTGAGCCTGTATCATATCCTAGGAAGTGAGGTTCCCATGGGGACCAGAAAACCAGGCAAAGGGGGCAATTAGATTGCACTGAACATCGGTCTCTTTCCAGAATCTCTGATGTTCCAAAGAATTGATGGTAATGTTTTATTTTCAGAAATCTGCAAATTGACTGTGCTGGTGACCGTGGGCGAGTGAGTTGCTGAAGTGCTAGAGAGTCTGGGGCTAGCTAAGTTTAAATGACAGCTTTTGACATTTTTCTACTTCAATTTAGAAATCTTACAGCAAAATCATGTGGTTGTGAAATCAGCCTTTCCTTAGAATAGTTCAATGTCACGTAAGCCAAAGTGGGAATCGGCCCACATGCAAAGGTTTTTCTGGGTTCATTAATGTCCCAGAGGAGGAAAGAGATGCATGCCACAGAGTGGCCAAAAGCCTTGGCCACCGGAGTAAGTCTGCATTTCACCTTCAGATTTGCCGTGTAGTGGGCAAATGAATAAATCAGCAGCTCTCCCACACTCAGTTTTAATATATTCATTTGTGTCTAAGTGAGTGTGAGAGTAGTGTGTGTGTGTGTGTGTGTGTGTGTGTGTGTGTATGGAAGGGTAAGTATAATCCTAAGATTCAACCTGTGAATGTTAAATATTATAACATGATCCCAGTTCTCCTAAGTCCTCAACTGCAGCATGAGCTTTGTGGCCAGGGTGTTCTCCCCTCAGATAACTCGCCAGACCTTGCCTCTCTCCTCTCTTGGGCTCCCCTCTGATGTCTTTCTGTCTTCCCAGTGTGGAGCTAGCTAAGGAGGAGGCAGTGGCTGTTGTGCTGGGTGCTCTTGTCTGCATACATGCACCAGTCATGGAATCCATGCTCATC
>PVJA010044807.1:0-15964 GCA_004027025.1 Myocastor coypus | reverse complement strand
GGAGTTGGGAAGAGATGCACATATTTGTATAGCACTTGTAACATGTAGTTATTAAAGATACAACCACAAAGACATATATAATAATAAATTTAGTAACATTAGAAAACTATAAGCTCCTAGTATTTAGCCAGATTATTTCTTTTTTTAAAGAATTTATTTTATCTTTTTTTCTTGTTTCAGAACTTTTGTTTGTTTGTTTATTTATTTTTATGGCCAACTCAGCCTGCCCTGAGGGCAGGGCTGGTGCAGCATGTGGTGCCGGGGATCAAACCACAGTCCCTGCAGCTGCCTAAGCTTTCCTAAGCAGGCGCTTTAGACCACTGAGCCATCCTGCTGGGCCCCTAGCCTGCTTACTTCTAATATATAACTTATTTAACTGTAGGCTTATACCATTTAATTTTAATAATTATTGTGTTTAACGGCCCATTACATTCCTGAAAAGTTAACAATCAATTCTTTTTTTTTTTTTTTTTTTATGTCTTTTTGAGACAGGGTCTCACTATGCAGTTGAGGGTGGTCCTGCGCTCACTTTTGTAGCCCAGGCTGGTCTCAAACTCGCACCAATCCTCCTGCCTCAGCCTCCCAAGTGCTGGGATTACAGGCGTGAGCCACCACGCCCGGCAACAATCAATTCTTGTGGGGAAGTATAAGCAGCTCCAAAACACAACCAATTTGCCCTCTCTTTATGGCTCAACACATCAAGGTTCATTCTCTAACTCACCTCCTATAACATACATTCTTTAAGGCCTCCATCTTCTAGACAGAACTCCCTCTCCTAAACTGGAACTTGCAATTTCTATGTACCACTTAGTACTTGCCATTGACAGCTTTGTCTATGCTCAGAATCTAGTGGAGAAAGTATACAGAGAGGGAGCTGGTCTTTTCCATCTTTTTGTCCCTCTAGATCCTGTACCAGTGTCATGACCTTGGTAAAACATGTCTGTGATGACTTAACAAGTAAGGCACTGACAGAAAGCTCAACTTAAATCCTAGCTCCCAAGAAGAGCTCTGGAATCAAACAGAACTGAGCTCAGCCTTATCTGTTCCTCATCAACTATATAACTTTCTGTAATGACTTTACCTTCCTGTGCCTCTGTTTACTTCTCTGTAAAAGGGGATGACCCACCAACATCTTTGAGATTATTCTGAAGTTGGAATGATATAAGGCATATGAAATATGCCCAATCTTATCTGAGATCTACTGTAGTCCAAAATATCAAATGGAAAATTGCAAAAATATTCTAAATTAAGTTTTAAATTATGTATAATTCTTTTCGTGTTTGTTTTGAGACAAGGTCTTGCTATTCAGTTCAGGTTGGGCTTGAACCCACTACACAGCCCAGGCTGGCCCTGAACTCACAGTGATCCTCCTGCCTCAACCTCCCAAGTGCTGGAATTATAGGCATACGCCACCATATCCAGCTGTTTTATTTTGAGACAAGGTCTCAATATGTAGCTCAAATTGGCATTGAACTCATTATAAAACCCAGGTTGGACTTGAACTCATGGTAATGCTTCTACCTGTTAAGTCTCATGAGAGGTGAGATTAAGGACATGCACCACCATATCTGGCCAATTATGTATGACTCTGAATAGCAGGATTAAATCTCCTATCATAACTCTTTGTCCTATTGAAATGTGAAATCACACATTTGTCAAGTAACTTGGTAGCTATCTCCATTATTAGATCAACTGTCATGGTATTGAGAGAGGTAAAACTGGGCAATAGTGGGTTAACTATACAGCCAATCTTGCTAAAAAAAAAAAGTTGATGGCAATGACCTCAGCCATGTACTGGTATAGCTATACTACAATGTCAGTGGAGCATAGCAGACTTGGAAAGTTCTGCCACAATTCTCACAACTCTCCACTTTTCCCTACTGTTTATGCTCATGGTCATTCACTTCTGCCATGTAACTATGCCTGACAACAGCTATATGGCTATACAAGGTTTCCCTATAAAATAAGAACACTATAAAAGCAAGACCCTGTTGAGAGCTCTCTGGTGAACACTAATCCTCCAAGGGACATCAGCAAATAAAGACAAGCTTTACTCCTACTCCATGTCTGGGGGGCTTTGTTTGAGATCCTGTTTATTTCCTGCTTCAGTATCACAGTGTTTATGCTCAAATAACCTTTATCTTAACTTAATAATGGCTCTAAGAACTAGAGTACTGATGCTGGCAACTCTAATATATCAAAGAAAAACTGCTTTCTTTAACTATCATCTTATAGAATCACAAAGGTAAGTACAACAGAAGATACTTTAAGAGAGACCACATTCAAATAACTTGTATAACCATATATTGTCCTATGTTATGATTGGCTGTTATTAATCTTTTTTTTTTAATGGCCAGCTCAGCCTGCCCTGGGGGTGGGGCTGGCACAGCATGCGGTGCCAGGGATCAAACCCCAGTCCCTGTGGCCGCCTAAGCTTTCCTAAGCAGCCACTTTAGACTGCTGAGCTATCCTACCGGCCCTGTTATCAATCTCTTAACATGCTTAGTTTAGAAAATGAACTTCATCACAGACAGGTATGTATAGAAAATATAGCATACAGAGGATTAGGTGCTGTCTAAGGTTTGAATATCCACTGAAAATCTTGGAATGTGAGGAATTACCATGTTAAAGTTCACAGCAACCCTGTGAGGCAGGCAGGCCAAAGTATAATGTCTGCCTTTGACAGTGAGGATGAGGAAGATCAGTACATGAAGTGAACTTTATATGCTGTGAAACAGTTTGACCACAGGCATTAGGTTAAGCATATGCTTCACAGCTTCACCCCACCCCATCACTAGACTGCTCACCTTGCAGATAAACATGACACATGATGACTCTAACAAGTCTTTTGTGATCAGTTGCCCATATGAGAATTTCTCTATCTTGCCCAGGGTTACCAGCTGCTGGAGCCTCTCATCAGACCATGACTGAAACAGATCCATTTTCCTGCAGGAAAAATCTTGTTAGAATTCATCACACTGTATTATATTACATAAGGTGCCTAGAACTTAGCATTAAAAGGGAACAAGCTCTTCTACTCTTCTTGGTATTTGTTTATTAGAGACATGGTCTTGTTATGCAGTTTGGAGTGGCCTTGAACTCACTGTGTAGCCCATGCTGACCTTGAACTCACTACTTTGGTTCAGGTTTTGAGGTGAAGGGGATCTGGAAGGCAGTGTGCTCTGCATCAACAGGAGTATAGAATAGGCACATCTTTTTTTTTTTTTTTTTTTTTTTTTTTGGCTTTTTGAGACAGGGTCTCACTGTGCAGTTCAGGCTGGCTTTGAGCTCACTTTTGTAGCCCAGGCTAGTCTCGAACTCGCAGCCATCCTCCTGCCTCAGCCTCCCAAGTGCTGGGATTACAGGTGTAAGCCACCATGCCTGGCAGGCACATCTCTTAACATCATGATGTAAGTAACTTATGTAGCCAAGGTCAGTGCTGGCCAGTGTTAAATAACTTATATGACCAAGGTCATTCCTGGCCTACCTTCTTATATTTTGGTGTAAAAGTAGGCTAAGCAGCTAAGGATGGCTCCAAGAAAGGGAGACTCAGCAGTCAACGATTGCTGTGAGTGCACAGTAGCTGGGGCCACAAGAATGTCTAAATAGATGGACTATAGCTAAGTAGTGGAATAAAGATATCTAATCTAAAGCTGGGCGCGGTGGTGCACACCTGTAATCCCAGCACTTGGGAGGCTGAGGCAGGAGGATCAGTGCAAGTTTGAGACCAGGCTGGGCTACAGAAGTGAGCTCAAGGCCAGCCTGAACTGCATAATGAAACCCCGTCTCCAAAAAAAAAAAAAAAAAAAAAAAAAAATGTCTAATCTAGTCCACAAGATGTCTCTTCTTCTGGATGCCCAAATCTCAAATGAATCTCAGCCTAAGCTGGTAACAAGATACTCATCCCCAAAACCTTGTTCACTATACACATTCCCAGAAATATGGCCAGGACAGTTCCTACTTCAGGTCACTGGTTATCCTATCCTCTGGCCCAGACATCCTGGTCCTACTTAGGCAGCTCATTTCTCTGTGTCCTATTGACTCTGGGCCTAGGGAGTGGAAGGACATCTAGACTCTCCTTTTTGTGTCTACTGTTCCCTGTGACTAAAGGCATAATCCACAGAGACCCTCCCTTCCCCTGGCCTTCTCCAACTACCAATCACAGGCTTATTTTCCCTCACATGTGGTGAATGGGCCTGCTAACAATCACCTTATATCTTCTCAGTATCAACAAGTTATGTGCTCAGAACACAACTGACTCAGACTAAGCTAGTGCAGGTGGGCTTAAGGTTAACTTAGGCTAACTCAAGTTAACTCAGGCTTTACCTTCTACCTTTTCTAGTTTGGGAAAGAAGTGTCATTACTCCCTTCAACAAAGCAAAAGGGTAAAAAGCCCAGAGAAATGAAGCAAACTGTTCAAAGTTACTTTGCTGATAAGACTGTTAAACAGAATTTGCAGAAGGCCATGGATTTGGGATGGGTAACCCTGCTAGGCCCATGGGCCAAACCAATAGCATCTAACCCTAGAAACTAAGCTAACTGGGCACCTGAATAGCCAGTTAACTGATTACTCTATAAACAATTAAGTACTCAAACTGTAATCAAATGACTTGATGACTGACTAGATTATAGCAATTATGTTGTTTTCTATGCCTCATTTCTGTTTTCCTATTAATGCTCTCTGATCACATTGTGAGTTAGAGTTCTCAGAACCTGGTTTGGTTCTGAGAATTACCTGATTCTCAAATTTGCTTTGCTTTGTTCAAATAAACCATTACGTTTAATTGGTCTAAGGAATTTTCCCTTTAACAAGCCTAAGAGCAGACATAACAAGTCAGACCTATTTTATCACAGTTAGCAAACAGCTCTTCTTTTCAGAACTAAATCCTTCCTTTCCCAGGACCCATCCTTTTTGTGATGCTGTTCTTTGTGGTGCCAATCACATGGACCAGATCTCTTTCTCCACACTACTTTTCTATAGCTACAACCAGTATTTTTAGAGCCACTGCAGATGTTTCACTGGATTTTTTTTTCTCTTGTATTAGGGCAAATAACTTAATAGCTAAATGATGCTTAGCTTATACAACTTTTTTTTTTTTTTTTTTTTTTTTTTTTTTTTTTTTTTTTTTTTTTTTTTTTTTTTTTTTTGTCTTTTGAGACAGGGTCTCACTATGCAGTATAGGCTGGTCAAACTCCCCATGATCCTCTTGCCT
This sequence comes from Myocastor coypus, assembly GCA_004027025.1. Taxonomy (NCBI): domain Eukaryota; kingdom Metazoa; phylum Chordata; class Mammalia; order Rodentia; family Myocastoridae; genus Myocastor; species Myocastor coypus. Next base: position 10,751 of record PVJA010044807.1, on the reverse strand, counting down.
CAGCTGCCTGAATGCTGAGATTACAGGCATGTGCCACCATGCCTGACCCTAGTTTACACATCTTTATGTGGCCTTTAATGTAAGCAATCAAAACAAAAATCTTTTACTATATAAAATTCTGGATTGGTTGTTTTTGTTTTGTAAGGTTCCCTTAATTTCAGACCCACATATGGTTGAAATTGTATCCTGTTTCTGATTTATTTAATATTTATTTTTTCACATCTGCAGGTGCTTGTCAAAATAACATGGGAATTATAATGACAAAATAACACATCTGTCCCTGCCTCTACACTGCGTACTGTCTGATAGGGACTAACTACAGTATAAAGAAAAAAACTACACAATCAAGAATTAAGCTGGGCGTGGTGGTGCACGCTTGTAATCCCAGCACTTGGGAGGCTGAGGCAGGAGGATCAGTGCGAGTTCGAGACCAGCCTGGGCTACAAAAGTGAGCTCATGGCCAGCCTGAACTGCATAGTGAGACCCTGTCTCAAAAAAGACAAAAAAAAAAAAAAAAAAAAAGAATTAACAGTGTGGATGGGGCTTCAAAGAAACACAGGATTACTGAGCGTAGTGGCACATGACTGTAACCTTACACTCAGAAGGCTGAGGTAGGAGGATCACTATAAGTGTGTTTAAGGCCAGCCTTACCTACATAGCAAAACCCTGTCTCAAAAGGACAAAAAATGTAAGTGATATAGATGGGTAGCTTTTTTATCCTGAGGTGAGGACAGATGGGGTGGGTCAATGCAGTAGTATGGTGAGGCACAGGAACTGTTTTATTTATTTATTTTTATTTTTTTATTTTTTTTTGCGGGACTGGGGTTCGAACTCATGACCTTGCACTTGCCTAGCAGGCACTTGTGCCACAGAGCTATCTCCTCAGCCCCAGCACAGGAATTTTTGAATCAGACATTCTGGGCATGTCATTATTATAGGCCTTGCTTCTTTCACCTATAAAGTAAGGAAAATAAGAGAACCAACTTCATGGGATCAAATGTGAGATTAGATGTGACAAGTGTTTATCATTCTGCCTGGTGCAGCAAGTATTCAAACTATTAGCTTGTCTTATTTTTATTACCCCATAAAGAAGTCAATTGAGCTGAGACCTGAAGCGATAGTGGGAATTTGGCTAGACAGAAAAGTTGGGTGGGAGGTTGATATTTCACAGTATTCCAGACAGAGAGTACAAGAGCATCTGGGATGTTGCCCAGCAAGTCTAGGAAAAAGTCAAGCATTAATGAGCAAAGAAGGGAAGAAAAATGTTGAATGAAATAGTTACCTAAACAATTCAAATTGATATTGGTTATCCTTTTGAATTTCCACATCCAGCTTATTAGCAAGGAAGTCTTCCCGGTCGATAACCAAGAACTCTGTCTCCTCCATGCAGACCACAGTGGCCCACCTTACTGATGTACTGAAAAGGCCTTTTTCCTGTGGGGTAGAGAGGAACAAAGCCAAGTTTGAAGCCACTTCCAGCTTTGCACTCACATCCCCGCACACATCTTTCCTTTTTCTATCTCCCCACTGAAACGTCTCCCTCCAGACTGCAAGCTCCCTGGCCCCCACCATACTCTTGCTTCTCCTCCATGTTCCCTGACCTCTTTATCTACTGCTGGTGGAAAAAGAGGCCATAGGTCTGGACAGGCCAGAGGAAAGGAAGCTGGAGAGGCCTCACTGTGGAGTCCCTGTGTCTCAAGGTAACATACACCTTAAGCGTCACATGAAAAGGTTGGCTTTAAACATTTTCCCAGGGCCCGGCAGGATGACTCAGTGGTCTAAAGTGCCTGCTTAGGAAAGCTTGGGTGGCTGCAGGGACTGCAGTTAGATCCCTGGCACCACATGCTGTGCCAACCCTGCCCTCAGGGCAGGCTGAGCCAGGCCATAAAAATAAATAAACAAACAAAAGTTCTGAAATAAGAAAAAAAATTAAAAATAAATAAAACAAAAATAAAAAAACTTTAAACATTTTCTGGTTCCATTCATTCAGCACTTGACAGATAAAGGCACTGGAGCCCAAATAGGGCCTGGTTAAGAGGCCAGGACTCCCGTTCACCCTAACTCCAGTGCTTAAAGCCAGGCCCCTCCCCCAGAACTTACGCCAAAACAACTTCCCTTCTGCAGCAGTGTTGGGTGGGGGTCTAGGAAGGCACTGCTGCCATCTTCATCCTCTGTCACTGCTACTGTCCCTAAGTAGATGAAGTAAAAGCTGGTGCCCCTCTGTCCCTTCTTGATGATTACACGCCTGCGACCAAACCTAGGGAAAGACCATAGACAACTGATCTAACAGCAACAGAAAGGCCCACCCATGCTGTGAAGAGTTCTCTTTTTCTTGAGGTCTGAAAGCACAGATAAGAAGGGATTTCAGAATAACGCAGTCCCTACCCATCAAGCTGAACTAACATTTATCTAGGTACCTGCCTCTTGGTTAGACTAAAGCCTCGCGAAAGCAGTCTTTGTAAGTCTGGTTTAGTGCTGTCAGGGCTCAGGCACTGTAATGCCCAGGGAACAACAGCTGAATACATGAATGAAGAGATGCTGAAAGCAGTGAATGGATTAGTAGAGTAGCTAAATGACTGTAAACACCAGCATTAGAGTCAGAGTAGGATCCAAATCCTGGTTCTGCCCTTTGCTGTGTGACACTAAGCAGCTCACATGCCACTGATCCTTAGCTTTCCTTCTATTATCCTGAATTTTCCAGAGATAACCTCAAATATCCTGCTAGGCTATTGTTATGAAGCCACTGATGTCCCAGCAAGGGCAGTATTTCCACATGCATCTCTTACTCACCTTTAGTACAAGGTATTTACATGGCTCTTCTTGTAGACCACTCAACAACTTAACAGTCTAGTGGAGACTTCATAGAACAAAAACAAAATCCAGTAGAATGACACTTTAAAATTTTTAATATTTAAATTTGGCTATAGCAATGTATGTGCATTTTACTAAAGCACTGAATAACAAGACCTAGCAAAAGATCAATAAATACCCTATTTTGAGGATACAATTAACATAAATTATTTTCCACAAAACCTGTAACAACTTGGGGCTGAGGAGATAGCTCTGTGGCACAAGTGCCTGCCTGGCAAGTACAAGGTTAGAGTTCAAACCCCAGTCCCACAAAAAAGAAAGAAAGAAAGAAAGAAAGAAAGGAAGGAAGGAAGGAAGAAAACTGTAACAACTTGAGCGTGAATCAAAACTGTGATTTCCTTTGGTGAAAAAGATACATGTTTGGCTAAATATTACAGTAGCCTGTTGCCTACAATGAAGACAGAAGGAAGTGATAAATTTCATTTAGAGTTTAATGAAAATAAGAGATATAAATCTTCTCTCATTCAGGTTTACAGACCCTGTTTTGGTACCTGCCAGAGTATTTTACAATCACTTGTGATCTATCATGGCTTTTGGGGCCTGGATTTAAATTTTGGCCCTGCTATTTATTATTCAGCTGCTATGGTTTAAATATGGATTGTCCCCTCCAAAACTCCTATTATTAATCCCCTTGTGAGGTATTAAGAGGGTAGAAACTCAAACTTACTGTGACATTTGTAGGCTGGATCTTCAGGAGCTAATTAAGACTAAAGCTGGGGATGGGATGTGTTCAGTGGCACAGCACTGTGCTAAGCATGAGCAAGACCTTGGGTTCAATCCCAAGCACCTCCCCGCAAAAAAAATCAGATAAGGTCATCAGGATAGGGTCCCCATAATGAAATACCACTGGCCTTAGAGAGCTCTCCTACTTTTGTCAGCCATCGTGGTGCCTGTGCTTGCCTCTCATCCTGACCATGTCTTCTCACAAAACTTTCAGAATGAAGCAATCTTGCCAAGAAACAAATGAAAATTTGCCCCAGTCCTCAGTGAATATGGATAAAAATTCATAATAAAGACAGTGGAAGAGGACCAAGCTGGAAATATAAAGCACTGTACATGAGCTGCTGCATGTTTACTCTTTATGGAGGCCACAAGATGGCACACCTGTATTCTGTATGAACGCCACAATCATCTAATCATATTAAACTAAAAGTGTCACCACTGTCTGGTGGACAATTGGGTATCTTAATTTTCTGTGAACCAACACTAATAAGTGGGCAATAAAACCTTTAAAAGGAGAGAATGTAAGTTAACAGACCAAAAATTGGAGAAAAACAAGGGCTACGAGGACAGCCATCATTTTGGTTCTAGCCTCTCAAGGTCAGTGAGGACTCAGGACATAAGAGAACCTGTGCTGTAACAACCTATAACTCAGGGGTTTCCCAAATTTTCTGGTCAAGGAGATTATGGGACCTCAGAGGAAAGGGATAAGTGAAGTATAGTGTGCCTAGGGAGAGCCACTTGGGGAGAAAACGTTCTCTCAGGCTTTCACAGAGGGCAAACCGGTCAAGCATTGGCCATTACTTGTCCTGATGGCTGACACTGACAAAAGTTCTACAAAGCACTGCATATGATTCCAAAGTTAATCCTGAGGAGATCTGACCCTGGAAAGTACAAATGATGAAAGTTTTGTTAGACAGGTCTTGCTTTAGCTTACACTTGATCACCCAGCAGAAAAGCTTAATTACGAGGCATAAAATGCAGAGCTAGATTAGTACAATGAGCTGTAAGAGGCCTAAATCAACAGCCTTCAACATTGCCAGTTTCACGGTAACCCACTGCAATTATGAAACACTGGACTATGTATACAACTACTTCCTCCTAGTTCAAAGAAAAGAAAACTTTTTCTTCTCTTCTTTTTTTTTTTTTTTTCCTTCGGAACCAATATCAATTAGAAAATTTATCACGTCTGCACCCTGTGCTCTGTATAACATTTGTGAGGACAACAATATGCAGTGTCTCAACTATTGCGAATGTGCTACTAACATGTTTTGAAACTCTCATATTGTTATCTCTTATTAAAAGTAATAAAAGCCAGGCGTGGTGGCTCACGCCTGTAATCCCAGCACTTGGGAGGCTGAGGCAGGAGGATCAGTGCAAGTTCGAGACCAGCCTGGGCTACAAAAGTGAGCGCAGGACCAGCCTCAACTGCATAGCGAGACCCTGTCTCAAAAAGACAAAAAAAAAAAAAAAAGTAATAAAAATTAAAATCTAAAAGTAAAAAAAAAACTTTAAAAGGAAAAAAAACCAGAAGAGAAATCAGAAGATATATATATATGCTTTCCCTGTCTCTTACCATATGATGCCTTGGGACTCTGCCAACACAAAGGTAATTAACACTAAATGTGATCTCTCAACTTTGGTCTATAATATGAACTAAAATAAGCCACCTTTCTTTCCAACTTACTCAGTCCATGTTATGTTATTGAAACAGAAAATGGACTAAGGCACTGGTGACTAGGTCAGTGCCTGCTGACCTTAGTTTCTTTATTTGAAATATGAGGGAACTTACTAGGTATGGTGGTATACCATGGTTATGGTATACCGTAATCCTAGCACTCAGGGGTTTGAGACAGATCACCATGAGTTTAAGCCAGTCTGGAGTACACAGTAACTCCAAGGTCAACCTAAACTACATAGTGAGACACTACTTCTAAAAAAGAAGAAGAAGAAAAATAAGAAATTGGACCAGGTTTTTTCAGAGAGAACTACCAGGACCTTTCCAGATTTAATGCCTCTTTAAGTATAGGAAGACTTTCAATCAGTACATGAGATAGGCTGTGCTGCCCCATAACAGTTAACACCCACGTGAACTGACAGTACCAGAGCGGATACCCTACAGCAGGATGGGAAGGACTTGATATAGTACATCTTTGCAGCCAGCCTCTTTCTGTCTGGCCCAGCCCAGGGGCCAAGGGCTGTGCCCTGACACTGACCGTTCAAAGCGCATGACCTTGGCAAGGAGCACCTGTAGAGGCTTTGGATAGGTTCGAAAGCTATCCAGAGACTGCAAGATGTTGCAGAGGACTTTAATCTCATGTTCTTCCCTCCAGGAAGGCTGCTTCTGCATGATCTTAATGGCTTCTGGAGGGATGTGACCCTAGGAAGAGGAGACTAGAGTGAAACACAAGATTCATCAACATCCCCCATGAACCAGCAGGTTACTCCCCAAACTCTTGCTTATATGCTTTCCTGTTCTCCACTGTAACAGTGATGGGTATGTTTTGACAACTGTGCACCAGGCATCTTCTATTCCCATTTCATTGTACCCTCACCTAGTCCAAGAATCAATATTGCTTTTAAAGAAACTCAAACAGGATTACAAAGCCATGTGCCAAGGCTCTAATCCAAGGGCGCATGGGGCCTTTCCAGGTCCAACCTCCACTATTACACTGTAATAAGGTAGATTTCTGCCCGTGTCTCTTCTCTGTGCTGAAGCTAGGGAGACACAATTCACTGAGCCTCCACATGTAGGCTGTCTATAACAGTACTTTTTCCTCTGTGCCATCTTCTCTCCCTCAGCTGATATACACAGAATTGCCCTCAGTCTTAAGGATCTGTGACTCTGAATAAGGCCCTATTTTTTTTTCATGAAGGGTGAAATTTAGGTAATCTTCAACACCCAATGTCAGGCACTGGCTGGAAACTGAAGAAATGCAGAATTGGGATGACATATAATTAAGTTTCATGCATAAGGGGATGTGAAAAATCTGATGCCAACAGAGGCTGCCAACAGAAGCTGTGGATTGGGCCCTAAGGGAGGAATGACAGGGGTAAGGGATGGGCATGGGTGGACCCAGTACCAATGTCAAAAGTTCTGTTCTTTCCTTTTCTCTGAGAGGAAAACCAACATGACTACTCCAGGCCAGGGTCAAATCAGGTCTGTATTACAGAGAACATCAGAGCTCCCTATAAACAGGTATAGTCCTTTAAATTTAGAATTGGAATTTAAATTTTAATTTCATATTTAAGATTTTGTGGGTAAAATGAGAAAGATCACAAAAGTTCTTGAAACTCAGAGAACAAGTTGTATATCCCAGAGCTTCACATGGATGTGAAAACCTTACTTCATCAGAATGGGAAAACACTTTTTTGACACAAGGTCTCACTTTGTAGTTCTAGCTGACCTTAAACTCACTATGTAACCCAGGTTAGCCTCAAACTCATGGTGATGCTCCTGCCTCAACTTCCTAAATGCTGGGATTATAGGTATGCACCACCATGTCTGGCTAGAACGGGAAAACTTTTGAAGGGCATCCAATACCAAGGTAGGACATAGGTGTGCCCACCCTCTTTTGGATATGTCAAGCTGAACCAGAATCCACACACTGGCCAAGGTTTTTCCTACCACTTGCCTTTCTCCTCTCTCTGGCCTTCTCAAATTCTTGCTTTGCTTTCTGTTGTTTTTCCACAGGTCTAAACCTAGGATCCCTATCCATCCGGTTCTACTGAGCTATGGTGACAACTTGTTCAGAGGTGTTGTGGCCTTAGAATGCCAGGGATGTACAGAATCACTATCATTAGCTACTTTGTAGATGAAAAGACTTGAGTGACTTGCTCAGGGAGGACACACTGAGTTGGTGGCAAAGCCTGGATGAAAACCAACTCTCTTGATGCCCACCCAGTGCTTCTTCTAGGGCACCTTACAAAGAGAAAATTCCACAGATAGATTAGAGCTGTGCATACTTTCTCTGCAATGAAGTCCATGGTATCAAATGTAATTTGGCCTTGCTTCTTTTTCTGAAAGAAAAGGCAGGTACAGAAAGGACATTAAGGGCAACTTCTGGAATTCTGCATGCAAGTGCCACTGTTTACCTGGACCATGGAAAGCCTACCAGCGGGCCCCTTCATGTTCACTTTGCTCAAAAGTCCCAAGTAAGCACTACACTGTGCTCAGTACTGACATCATTATGAAGACAGAAAAAATGTGCATGGAGAAAGAGATGAGAGGGTGCAGAGAAAACACAGGAGGATGGAGGAGGAAAAAAAGAGGATAAAGAGGCAATCAAACAGAAGTATAGAGGGGAAATAGAAAAGGAAGCACAAATAAAGGCAAGCTAAGGGAGCATAGTGAGCCAAGCATGGTAAGCTGCCTTGTTCTGTTCATATTGGATTTGAGATGAGCAAAGGAACTTTCCCAGGGACAATTTATAGCAAGTAAATAGCCCTACTTGGATCTGAACCCTGGTTTTTCTAGAGCATGTAGAGAGGAGCAGGAAAGAAATCTTAGGGATCAGGTAACCGTAACCTTACCTCCTGATGACGAGATGATGTTGAAGGAGTAGCAAATGTATGCTAAGAGGGTAGGCAAAGAAACCAGGGACCTATTTTTGTCTTTATGCATGCCTCACATGGTTCACTAATGTCTGTGTGCATCTCTGCCTTCTCCCCTCACCCCTTTAGCACTTGAGTATCCATGTGGTTCTTGTCATAGAGGTTGCTGAAGAAGAGGTGATGCTTAGAAACAACCAGATTCTCTTTCTTTCTCTCTCTTTCTCTCCCCCTCTCTCCTCTCTCCTCTCTCTCCTCTCTCTCCTCTCCTCTCTTCTCTCTCTCTCTTTCTCTTTCTCTGTCTCTCCACCTAATTCTGTGTTCTAAGCCCTCAAATCCCTACTTCACAGCCACATCATCTCTATAGGGTGTCCTTACCTAGACTTCTGCTCTATTGGAGGCCACGGGATGAGGCAGTTACTGAGTTTAGCCTCAATATCTCTGACTTCAAACCTTATTCTGGGTCTTCTACTTCCAATTGCTTTATCCATATCTCCACAAACCATTGCTTCACCATTTCATTCCAACTTAAGAACCAGAATGTCTTTCCCAAGAGCTAACCTGAGTCCCTTGGGTTACAATTCTACTCCATCTTTCCCCATCTTGTGGCTCAACCACAGGGCTCCATACTTAACTGACTTGGCCAGCATAGTATCTGAAAATATGTAAATTAATGTGTATGTCAAAGAGTTATGTCCTCCAGTTGGCCCAAAGGCCTTACTCTCTCCTATACCATAACTCAGAAACCAATGCAAAGTTCCCTCCTACCCTCTCTTTGGCCACAGTCCTTTAGATTTCCAGAAACTCTTTGGAATAAACGCCTTTATGTAGGGAGCTAGGGCCTAGTCACTTACAGCACAGGAGGGAAATGGGCAGAGCTTATCAAGGCATGAGCTAGAGAAATGCTAATGCCTAGGTAACACACAAAAGGTATTTTTGTGTTAGTTAACTAGTTAACAGAATGATGAACAACTTTTTATCATTTCCAAGCCAAAACAGGGACATAATCTACTACTAGGATAAAATGTTTTAATTTGGGACCTTCTAGCAAAACTTAGAAAGGTATTACAAGGGGCTGGGGAGATAGCTCCGAGGCACAAGTGCCTGCTGGGTAAGTGCAAGGTCGTGAGTTTGAACCCTGGTCCCACAAAAAAAAAAAAAAAGGTATTACAGAGAACAAGATCATTTAAAAAAAAATTTCCCATCATGTCATGTAAGTGGAAGGGCTTGGAAAGAAAGTAGAGGTGGCATATAGTAGGAGGCATCCAAAATACCTTAGCTCTTGGGGTGGGAAGAGACCCAGAATAGAAAAGCAATCCTAGGCAACAGGAGAAAGCAGGAAGCATCATGAAATCTGACTTCCAGTTATACTACAAGGCCAGGTGTGGTGACACACGCCTATAATCCTAGCACTAGGGAGGCTGAGTCAGGAGGATCACTAACTATGATTATCTGGGCCACAAAATGAGTTCAAGACCAGCCCAAACTGCACAGTAAAACCTTATCTCAAAAAAAAGACAAGACTACAGTGATAAAAATTACACAATGCTGGCACAAAAACAAACATGTGATGGTTCAGTGTAACAGATACAGGATACAGAAATAATGGACATATTCAGCTGTATGATCTTTACAAAGGGACCAAAAATTATCTAGGAAGAAACATGTTCTCTTTAACAAATAGTGTAAGAAAGGGCCAGTGAGATAGCTCAGCAGACTAAGCACCTGTTTAGGCAAGCACAGGGACTGGGATTAGATCCCCGGCACCACATGCCATGCTGGCCCCAGCCCTGCCCCCACGTGTGCTGAGCAGGCCCCTGAGACCCTGTGTGGTGGTGCATGCCTGTAATCCCAGCTCTGGGGAGGCTGAAAATAGGAGGATCACTGCAAGTGTGAGCTGTGTAGTGAGATCCTGTACCAAAGACATAAAAAAGAAAACAAAAAATTGTTCTGAAAAAAAATGGCTATTCACATGCAGAAGATTGAAGCTGGATACACGTCTCTGGCAAGACTTCATCTTAAAAAAAAAAAAAAAAGGACATCATCTTACACTAGAAAGAATTGCAAACAGCAAGAGAAAATAATGAATGCTGATAACACAGCTGAATGTGTTATGGATTAAACAACAAAGTGACTGGAAGCAGATAAAGGAGAAAACATATCAAGAGCAAAATATGCACTTATGTTCACAGGATGAATCAGATATTGGTCTCAAGAACCTTCAAAAGGTTCATCATATTGATCATAGAACTACGTAACACTAAAACTATGCTTGGAATGCATGCCATTCTTGTCTTTTTGATGTGTACTGCTCCCGCTGTGAACTCAGTTACTGTCATTCTTTCTCTCAAGAGGTGTCCCAAATTTCCTGGTCAAGGAGATTATGGGACCTCAGAGGAAAGGGATGAATGAAATGCAGTGCGTCTAAGGAGAGTCACCCAGAGAAAAACATTCTCTCAGGCTTTCACAGAAAGCAAAATGGCCAAGCAATGGCCATGACTCGTCCCGAAGGCTGACACTAACAACAGTTCTACAAAGTACTGTTTATGGTCTCAAATTTAATCCTGAGGGGATTTGACCCTGGAAGATACAAAAAAAAAAAAAAAAAA
>PVJA010044806.1:0-15974 GCA_004027025.1 Myocastor coypus | reverse complement strand
ACTATGCAGTTCAGGCTGGCCTTAAGCTCACTTTTGTAGCCCAGGCTGGTCTCGAACTCACATCGATCCTCCTGCCTCAGCCTCCCGAGTGCTGGGATTACAGGCGTGCGCCACCACGCCCGGCTTATTCACTCATTTTTATGGCTGGCTCAGCCCACCCCAAGGGCGGGGCTGGCACAGCATGTGGTGCCGGGGATTGAACCGTGGTCCCTGAAGCCAACCCAGCTTCCCCAAGCAGGCGCTTTAGACCACAGAACCATCCTGCCAGGCCCCCCTTATTTTATATATAATTATTCCTTCAGAGATCCTTGATGTAGTTAAGACTGTCAGACGATATAAAGAAAGCGGCAAGGGCTACTTGTTGAAGTGAATTATCATTTTTTATTTCCAAAGACTGGCAACCTTTTATTATTTCTAACATTTATAAAGGAACAAATAAGTAGCCTATAAAATTCATTTTATTACTTTGAAAGTGGAAGCTTATTATTTCCATTCCAGGAATTTCATCACACAGTCTTCACAGTTAAGTACTTTTTTTCATATATGTGTGAGTTCCTTTTATCTAGGCCTGTAAATTCTCCAGTGCAGTTCATGGGAGTGTGGTGTGTGAAAGGGCAAAGGGAATGCTGGGATTCAGAACGGTCTGTGCTTTCGTCTTGCTGTATTATTTCAACGTGAAGTAATAAACATGAGTTATGCATTTAACCGTGTGCTGTTGAAACATGACTGATAATGTTATTGATAATATTTTTTTTAAAAAAATCTATGTTCAGAGCATTTCTAAGGAATGGAAGCCATAGTTTATAGCCTTTTTGGTCCATTTCTTTCCACAAAGGAGGTTAATTATAGCCATGTACCTTGTTTTTTTTTTTTTTTTTAACACTTTTTTTTTCTTGTTTCAGAACTTTTGTTTGTTTATTGATTTCTTTGTATGGCCGGCTCAGCCTGCCCCGAGGGCAGGGCTGGCCCTGCAGGTGGTGCCTGGAATCGAACCACAGTCCCTGCAGCCGCGTAAGCTTTCCTAAGCAGGCACTTTAGACCACTGAGCCATCCTGCTGGGCCCGGTACCTTGTTCTCATTATTCATTAGAACGCTTCAGATTGTACCCAACCACATCAGCATTCACGGCTTGAAAAATCATGGTAGATACAATACTTGCAGGTGACAACAGTCGCTGAAAAACAGATGCACATCTCTGTGTGGAGATTTTTCTGTGTATGTAATAAATTAAGCAAGGGTTGGGCACAACTGCTTCCCTTTTTCAGCTGATTAAAATTTAGAGTTGTTATGTTTGATACACTGTGTCAGTTTAAGAAGTCTAGAGGCCTAACCCAAGAGACTCAGCAGTCTATGTCTTTGCATGTAGTGGGCAGGGGGCGTGTGCCTCACCCTTCTAGGATACTGTTCGTTGAGTCAGCTTGACAAGTTGAGAAGCTTAATTAAAGTGATTCAGCGGGGGGCCAGGGGCTTCACTTTGTAAACATCCCTAGCTTTGGGCAAGAGGAGGGCAGGAGACATTGGGAAGCTTTGAGATTTGAGGAAGTCCAGGCTACCTTCTTGCATTAGAATCCCCTTTTCACTGATAAGGTAACTGAAGCCAAAAAGGGACTCTCTCAGTTAATGAGGCATCCTTGATTCGACCAGTGTTGGAAGAGTCCGGCTACAATTACGGGGTAGCCTGTGCAGCTCTGCTAAGCAGAATCTCAAGATTGATACAGTGATTCCCTGATTTACAAATAAGGTCTATTCCTGGAGAACAATGGAAGTCAGATAAATTCGTCAACTCTGACACAAATATATGGTGTGCATTGCTGCCTGCTGCCTGGCAACCCCTGCGCACCCCATTCCTTTTCCTCTTCCTTCCAGACACCCTGAGCCCTGACTGAGCGTTGTATCACTGCACCCTGCGACCCGGGACAGCAGCCCCCAGCCTCCGAGCCACGGCACTGTCTGGCGGATAGGTGGGGTGAGGCAGCTTCCGTGTTGCGTTTCCATTTAGGGCTGCTCATCATGCATTTTCTGTTCACACCTGTGAAGATTTATACACTTTGAATGTTCCCTAAATCAGAAGCTCCCTGTACTTAGGACTGATGCAGGTAAGGACAGAGAAGTGGTTTTCAGAGAGCCACAGAAGAAAATTTGTTTCAGTGTGGAAAACAAACAGGAGCTATAATGTGGGCAAGGTCAAGTTTCACTAGTGTAACAGGAACCATTTTACCCTGCACTTCTTTGTTTTTCATACTATAGTTTTTTTTTGTTTTTTTGTTTTTTTTTTTTACATTACTATTATAGGTGTACATAGTGTAGACAAAGAGATTAAAAGGCTCTGGATAAAACGTGCCCCCATGAAGACACAGACAGAGCTCCAGCTTCAGTTTCACTCAGAGGGGAAGCTGTAAAGCAACACTCTTGGAGAGCTTAGTCTATTTGCTCTCTCTAGTGTTAAACCCTGGGCTTTTGACTCTGCCTCTTCTAATCATGAGTCAGGTTAAACTCAGAAAGGTGAAAGCAACTCCCTCAGTGTAAGACCAAGATGTGACCCTTCAGCTAAGGTTCCCTTTAGGGAGCCTCTTCTTGTATTTTGTAATACTGGGGAGAAGTAGCTGGGCACGGTGTGCCTGCTCACCTGTAATCAGTCCCAGAACTCTGGGAAGCCGAGGCAGGAGGCAGCAAGCTCCATTCCAGCCTGGGAAACTTAGTGACTTTGTGAGTCCTTATCTCAGGATAAAAAGTGGGGGCTGGGGAGCTAGCTTGGTGAAATAAGTGTTTGCCTGGAAGGTGCAAGATCCTGAGTTCAATCCCCAGTACTGAAAAAAAAAAAAAAAGGGGGGGGGGCTGTGGGTTAGGTCAGTTCTGCTCAGGCAAATGCGGCCAAGTGATCCCCAACTCAACAAGCCTTTCTAATGTGCCCTTAAGGCAGCCTAAGCCAAAAAAAGAAAAAAAAAAAATCTTTCTCAACTTTTAGCCACTAATCTTATGCATTATTGGTGTTATGGTTTATGTCTAGTTGTCCCCCCAAAGCCTCATGCAGTCATGGGGCAGAGACTTCTATAGATTGAGACTTGATCCATGATCCCTGGGATCATGTGATTTAGTACAGATCTAGAGTCTGAGACTTGATCCATGATCCCTGGGATTATGTGTTTTAATACTAATGGGATTATGGGTCTCAGTAGGCCTGGGACTATGGGTATGGTCTAGGGTGGATATCCTAAGGCAGGCAGTCTGACTGGAATATAAAGAGTGACAGAGAGACAGACTAGAGCTGTTGCTCCCTACTGCCCTGTTTGGTTGGATTCTTTTCCCACCATTTTGTTGCTGTTCCCCGGCCATGAACTGGATGCTCTCTGCCCTGTTCCACTCAGCCTTGCGCCAGCTGAATATGGACTGAAACCTCCAGTAACTGTGAGCTAAATGAACCTTTCCTTCCTTCATTTTGAGTGTCGGGTATTTGTCCCAGCAATGAGAGAAAAGTAACTAATACAATTGGTCTGTATACACAACTATTTTCTTTTAGTTCAGTGAGAAGAAAGATTTGCACTAAAAGTGTTTAAACAAGATATCATGTCTGCATCTTGTATTCTGAACAACTAGTATGAAGACAATAATGTGCAATGTGTTAATTATTGTAACTGTCCTACTAACCTGTTGAAATTGTCTTATTGTTATTTCTCTCATAAAATTAATCAAATTTAAAAAAACAATAAAGAATAAAAATAGTAAAAAAATTAGAAATGATGCAGAATTTTACTAAACAAATGATAGAAATTCCACAATATTTGTTTAATTTTTAATTTTTCTGCTCTTTTTACATTTTTCATAATTTTGCCCAATTTTGTACACTTACATTTAATAATCTATCAAAAACTTTTGATAGCCATTAAACAAAGTAGGAAAGTTTACTGTGTTACTGAGTTAGAAGCCTGATTTTTAAGAATGTGCACAGGACCGTGAAGAACCACGTCAAGCGTGGATTGTGGTGCTGTGGTTTTTACTGCTGTACTGAAAGGAATAGTTAATGTATAATTTCACTTCCTTCTTTTTAAATTTTCAGATATTTTTACCATTTTTTTTTTTTTTTTTTTACCAGTGTTGTATGCTTGTATCTTACAATCCAAACCACTAATTGGAAGACTATACCCATTGTTGAATTCTTATACTTTTGTTTAGAAAATTTTGGTATCATTTCTAATGATCATTTTAATATTATTTATTGTCCTTACAAATAAAAAAAATATAAAGATAGATTACTGGGACTAAACATAAGTTAAAAGCAAAACTGTAAAGAAGTAAAATAAAATATGAAGAATCATAGATAACTGACGATTTGCTTATAGAATGATACGAAGTGAACTCAAAGAAGATATGGAACCCTGTGCACGTAGATGGGCCTCAGATGAGAAGGAAGCAGTGGGTAGGCACAGCGAGGGAGGGAGCGAGAGAAAGGAGCGCAGGGTGGACGGGGCTGGGTTGACAGCGGGCCCCGGCTCATCACAACCAGTGTAATTGTGGGGTACTGCAAAGTTACACGAATAAAAAAGAAAAAAAAAGTAAAACCAAATAAAGTAACAGCAACAACAATAACAGCAGGATAGGGGTACAGCTGGGTGCAACAGCCTGGGACTCAATCCTCAGTAGAAAACACAAAAGATTAGGAAGGTGGAATGTTTCTTCAGCATTCACTACTTGAAATTGTTCTGTACTGGTGAATGCTGTCCTTCTCATTTCCAGATCTCTGTCTGTTGACCCTTGTTTGCTGTAGTTGCGGCAAACATGTCCCGGCTTCTCTGTATATCTGGTAATTCATGGTAGGCTGCTGGGTTTTGTGACAGTAAGTATATGCATATACTTCAACTTCATTTAAGGGTCACTGAAGTTTGTTCTTATAGGAAGTTAAAATTTGTGGTGCCCAGCCTGACGATTTTGAGGCTTATTTTCAGTCTATACACGGTAGGACTGCAGTGGTCTTGTTTCACTACTAGCTTTGGCTTACAACTAACATGCTCTGCTGAAATTCCCAGAAGCCAGAGAAGCTTTTCAGGTCCATCTGGTTGTAAATCAATGGTTATCATCTTTTTGTGAACCCTTGCAATTGTCTGGCTTTCACATGCTTGGTAGCATTATGCCGAGCTGGAGTGCTACTCTGTGCTTGGAATTTTACTCAACAACAGACTCGAGGAGGAGGAGGAGGAGGAGGAGGGGGAGGAGGAGGAGGAGGAGGACGACGACGACGACTTCCAGCACTCCTTTTCCGTGTAATATTTTTTCCCCTCATTCTTTGCTTGCAAGTCTCAGCCATGTGAGCTGCTGTAATATTCCTTTCTTTCTGCAAAACAGTAAAACACTGGTCTCTGTTTAGATACCCCTTCCCTTCTAAATCTCAGAGGATATTCCATGGTTGAAAGCTATAATTATTGCTATAAATGAAGCCATTATAAATAATGGCTCCCATTATTTATTTCTGATCTCTTAGTAATCTTAATCCGTGACACCTGTCACCCACTGCTTGAAATTAGGCATTTTCCCTAAATTTTCCCCCCAGTTTTCTAGTCGCTTATAATGAAGAGAGGCATCTAATACTTGCTAGTCCATTATGGTTGGAGGAAAAAACCTCCGAGACTGTTAATGAATTAACGTAAGTTTATTTTTGTTTAAATTCTTTGGTTTTACAAATAAGTACAAGTAAGTTTCTGATTATCAATTTGTTAAAAAAGAAAACGAAAGCATATCACCAAATTAGACAGAGCAGGCAGAGGTTATATTTAGATCTAGAAGGCCCATGCTGCGGGCTTGCTGTCCAGACAGCGGGGTTACTGGGAGGGATGGAAGTGTTTGGAGATGGGGGCGGCTGGAGGAAGCAGGCCACTGGAGGCGCCTTTGGAGGGGGTGCTGGGGTGCTGCTCTCTTTCTCTCCTGCTTGCCTGCAGCCTCCCATGGTTTAAAATACTTTCTTCCACCACGCACTTCTGTCAAAATAAGTTGCCTCGCTTTCACCCCAGAATTCACTGAGCCAGGTGATCATGGACTGAAATCTCTGAAACTGTAAGCCAAGTCAAATCTTTTCTCATTTAACTTGATTTTCCATAGCATTCTTTTTATAATAGCAGATATATCACACAGTGTAACTTATTGCATAGGAACTGGGCTTTTAAGAGTGATTTGAGATTATCCCAAATTTACGAGGAAGTTTCTTCTTCTTCTTTTTTTTTTCTTTGCAGTATCAGAGATAGAACTCAGGACCTTATGCTTGCCAGGCAAGTACTTATGTCACTAAGCTACATACCTGGCCCTGGAAATTGGACTTTTAAGAGTGATTTGAGATTACCCCAAGCTTATAAAAAAGCTTCAAAAAGAGAGAAAAGCTATCTGTTTTTCCTAAGCCATTGAAAAACATGTTGTCAGCCATCCAGAAGGTATTGGTGCATATTTTCAACAAAGTAGAGTTTCATATGAAGCGAAATTACATCACATTAACATTGATGCATTGCTAATGCATAAATCTAACTGTTCTAATAATTTTCTTTCTGTCAAAAGATTTCAGTCCATTGCTTTACGTTTCCTGTTCTTTGTCCATGTAGAAGACAAAAAACGTGCCTGTCTTCAGCATCTTTGACCTTTTTGATTTCATTTATTTTGAACAATGCCCTCCAGTTTCAGTTTATATTTCCTCACAATCAGATTTAATTATGGATTTTTTTGGGCAGGAAAATGATGAAAGAAATGCTGTTTCATTTTATATCATGTCGAAGGGTATATGATTTCTATTTTATTCTATTGCTAGAAGTGGTAAATTTGATAATTTTATTAAGCTAGTATCTATAAGGTTTTTTTTTTTTGGTAAAGTTATAGTTTGATTTATAGTAAGTATATTGGGTGTAGTTACTTTGAGACTATGTAACTTGCCATTTTATCAAATTTTCAACTACGTGCAAACTAACTAAATTAATTTTATTATTTATTTATTTTTATTTTTTAAAGAACACGAAATAGTAAAAAAAAAAAAAAAAGAAATGATACAAAATTTCATTAAACAAACCATTTGAAAGGTACCAAAGGCACTGTGTAAGGGAAAGACTTTAATGGGAAGGAAAAACTGGGATGAGAGAAAGCACCACAGAAAGAAGGGAAACTATATTTATGTATATATGTAGGATAGTTCGGATAATTGTACTGCTGATTTCTGCTTTTTTTAAAGAAGCAGTTAATGCTTATTTTTTTTCAAATTTAACAAAATTAATTTTGATCATGCCAAATGATGATTTTATAAATCTCATTTCTTCCATGTCTGTAGTCTTTACATAATAAAAGATTTTATTTCTCAGACTCATTCATTTATTTATAGTAGATTTATAGTATAGCCTCATAGATACTTTTGTTATTTAACAGGTGGTATCGATTAACATCAACATGCCTAGTGTTCAAATTATTCTAGATTTGGCTACTGGTAGTTCTTTTAGGTTATTTTCTTTTGAACTATTTTAGTTCAGAGTGTAGAAAATGAGGTACAGAGAAATGAAGTAAATTTGTGAAGTTTATACAGCTATTGGTAGTAGAATTTCAGAAACAAATTCATAGCCAAGGATTTAAGAGTCAATCATTTCATAGAAGTAAAAGAGAACACTGTCTTGTAGGAGGAGGGCAGGTGGGGAAAGGCTGGCGAGTGGCCCAGGATGGAGACTGATGTCAGCCCACTGAGGGCGGCTGGAGTTTAACCTTGCTAGGGTGACTTGGGGGAGGTATATTGACTTACACGTCAGTGTTCTCCCCAGAGTGCCAACGGGTTAGAAGCGTTCTCCCCAGAGTGCCAACGGGTTAGAAGCGTGTATACCAACTTATGCCAGCTATAATGTTAAGGGTCGATCTCTGAGAGAATTAATTCTCTGAGACTTCGGAGTGCTGTGGTTGGGAACTCTTGAATGTGACAGCCACAGACAGGCCCCAGGTGAGAAATGAACAGGGTCAGAGGAGAGCGCACAGCTCCCCTGCAACCAGGCTGTGACGTCCATGTGAGTTTCATACTAAGTCTGTGCTTTAAACTGTTCTGCTAGTGCGTTCGCGTGTTTACAACCCCCTAGGCACTGCGTATGCTTACGCCTCCGCCTAAGTGTGAAGAGCCCACAGGATGTGTATAGAACTAGGAGGAATTCCTTGACCAGTTACCATCGTGTGACCATGGGCTGGACCCAAGGAAACAATCAGAAACACATTTATTTTTCTATATTCTAAGTTTGGTGTGAGAAAACTGAAATCCACGTTGCTGTAGTTTGTGCTTTAGTGTCCACCAAAGGCTTACGTCATAGTCTTCTCCAGCTGAGAGGGGACAGATGGAATTTTCAGACGTGGAGCCAGGCAGAAGAAAGCAAATTTGCAGCAAGCATACCCTTCAGGGCATGTGCTTTGGCCTCTGCTCCTTCCTGTTCTTTGCTTTCCGGCTGCTGTGTGGCAGGTAGGTTTGGTTCCGCAGCCTCTTCCTGCCATGGAATTCTCTGCAGTACAGATCCAGAAAGAATAGGTCCAACTTACCATCAACTGAGACCTCTCAAACTTTGAGCCAAAGAGCATCTGTCCTTGTTTAAATGATTTTTTCAGATGTTCTGTCACAGTAGCAGAAACCCAGAACACAAGCATATCTTTTGAGTCCCTTAGCAGCAAATAGAAACCATTTATAAGAAAAAAAAATTAGGATTTAGGACAAGGAAAATACGTTATAGAATATCCACTGTCATAATTGTCAACACCGAGGTTTTGAAAAGTAGTTTTTGGTAGTTTGTAAAGATTTTGAGAAGGCCAAGAACAAATGATTCCAACAAAAAAGACTTGAGAGTGAGGCATCATAGCTATTATCTGTTTGAAAACTAAAAGAAGAAAGCACAATGTAATTAAAATGCAGGTTTCAGAAGTTGTTTGGATTCCAGCTGGGGATGTAGCTCAGCGGCATAGTGTCTGCCTGGTAAGCGTAAGGTCATAAGTTCGATTCCTGGTACCAAAAACCACAAAACGTTTGGATTCCAGTGTGTGGCTTGCCGCTGTAAGTTGCATAGTGCCCCTCTAAGATATATTAAAGCTCAAATGTTCATTGCTTGCAATATGACCTTATTGTAGGTGATCAGATTAATATGAAGTTCTTAGCATAGGCTGTAACCCAGGACAAATCCTGTGCTTACAGGGGCAGAGAGATTTGGAGGCAGACTCGCACTTACAGAGAAAATGTCGAGTGGAGACATAGCAAATGTTTGCAGAGCACCTGCAAGTCCAGCTAGGGCAGATGTTGCCAGAGATCAGCGCGCAGGAGAGCTGCAAGGAGAAATTTGTCCTCTACAGTCCTTAGAAGAAATGACCCTGATGATACACTGATCTTTAATTTATCAAATCTCTGAAGTGACCAGTTTCTGTGTAAGCCACCCAGTTTGTGATAGCAGCCCTGATTAGTTAACACACAGGGTTCCATCAATCTCTCTATGTCATGGTTTCCTTATATACAAATTGACAGCAATAACATTTAGCTTCTAGGTTTTATGAGGAATAATTAGTTAACACATAAGAAGTGCCTACACTTAGGTTTGCTCCTCAGCGGCTGTCAGAAATCGCTAATCATTTGACTCAACTGCCATTATCAATTCCTTTTCTTTTGCTAAATACTTAACGGTATTTTACTTGTATGTTGGATTTTTCTGCTAAGTAGCAGATCTATGCAGTAGTTCCCTGCCGATGGAAGGGAATAGGAAACAGATATTTTGATTTAGCTTTGTGGAAGGCACTGGTTGTAAGTAGCCAGAATAAACGAAAGTGGCTAATTACAGAAAAAGAGTGTTTTTTTTTTTCAAGGAGGTTAGGGTTTTAGCAGAAAGAATAATTAGTCGAAGGGTCTAAGAGGCCATACATCAATATATTTAGAAAAAAAAAAGCCAGATGTTGGTCATCTCTGTGGCTTGAACTGGAACGGGAAGGATTTGCAGTGGCCTCTGGCTTCATCGCTATGATCTCAGGCCTTTGGACAAAAATTCTGGTCATCACCAAGGCATTTTGATGCACATGAGCCCCGTCTGCATTCGTAGTCCAGTGTTATCTTATTCAAAGCTGAGCAAGACTTGGGGCATGAAATACTACCGGTGACGTAGGAAGTAGCGTGGGGGTCAGGATCGCTGTTGGGAAGGGTTAGGTAGCCTCGGGGTGGCTGGCAGCCTTGGCGATAGCAGTTTGATTGCCTGAGGAAGCGTCCAAAGGATTAGGAAGGCGCACTTGTCTGTATCTCTGGATGCGTCACAGAGGCACAGTTCTGATTCTATGGATGGCTCTGGCCCCTTCCTCTCTCCCACTGTTTCCCAGCCCTGCTTCCCAGCTGCTTTGCACCCTTCTGCTGAGATGTCTGTGCCTTGCAGCAGAAGATGCAAACTTGATCCCTAACCACAGGTAAAAGGGAACCTCTCCTTAAATTTGTGAGTGTTGGACATTGAGCCTCAGCAGGAGGATGGCTGGCCGATAGATACTCTGTGGAAGACTGGATGGGTGGCAGTTGGAAGCTAAGAGAGGCGTGAGAATGTCAGGAAAAAGAAAGGAGACAATGTGCTATGCAGTGCCTTCTATTCTCCTTTCAAATGTTGTTTTCTATAACAAGTTATTTAATATTGTTGACTCTCCAAAGGCTGCTATAGCAAATTAACACAAGCAAATAAAACATGATGTTCTTCTTTTCGTGTTTCTGTATCCAAATTTCTCACTTATAAAGACACTCATCTCTAGATCAGCGCCTTCCTTAATATAATATGGCCTCGTGTTAACTTGATTATATCTGCCAAGATTCTGTTTCCAAGTAAGTTCACATTCACAGGTTATTGGTAGATATGAGTTTTGCGGGACACTTTTCAGCCTCATACACTCAATCCTTTCTTCATAAAAGCAAATGATTATAATATATACTTTTGCTTTACTTTCCTCTTCTATAAAAAAGATGATGATGGCTTCAGCCCTGAAAGTTACTGAAAGATGTTTGTCATTTTCTGACTTTCCGTTTTATTTTTCTTGTAATGTGCTGGACTTATTTCTTCCTTAGTGGACTGAACTTAGTGTCTTGGTAATAACAATGGATCATAAGCAAATAAATGTGTGACCCTCTGAGTGAAAGTTGGATGAACATATTTGATATCTACTCTTCATCAGAGAGACTAAAAGGCTAAAATTAAACCGATCTTGTCCTGTGATTTTTAAAGGCAAAGATGCTGGAGATAGGCTGTCGATGCTTTAATCTGGCCCTAGCAACTGTGCAACTTTGGGAACTACTTAGCCTCCTTGGCTCATAATAGAAGTGGTGGCATAGTGAGACACTGTCTCAAAAAGATAAATAAATAAATAAACAGTTTAAAAGAAACTAAAATAGGAGTGATGCTGTTACCTACCTCATTCCAATTGCCCCATGATATTCTTGTCACTGGGTATGAATCAATGAACAAAATATGCATAAAGGAAGTTTTGAAACCTGGAAAAAGACAGGTACCAAATACAGAACAGTGGATATTTGCAACACACTGTGTTATGTATATAGGTATTTTGTAAAAATGCTTAAAAGGGCAGAGTTGGCAATGTGCAAATAGGAGATTTTACTTATATTATTAGAAGGATTTGAACCATATTTTATGGTTGCTGTTTGTGACTTGTATTTCTGAAATTTGCGACATCTACTCCTTTGGCAATGTCCTAACTTCTGCCTATCCTGAAGTTTGTTTTTTCTGCTCTCTGTCCTCATCCTGAGAGCTCACATAGCCTTCCATAAATTTTCTTTTGCTCAATTTTTTTCCTGAGTTGATTTCCACAAGATTGTTGCAAAGATTAAAAACAAGCATGATCATTAAACATATAAATGCTTAACATTAATGCTGAGATCTACAAACTGGGCTATGGAAAATGTAAACAATGGAATTAGATGACAGTGAGTTGATAGACAGAAACCAACTAAAAAAGATGAGCAAAGGAATTTATGTAAAGGAAGATCACGAGAAATTGGAATACTGATAAAGGCGGGCCATATTTCACTGATAGTGTAAAAGTCTGAGGACATTTGACAGAGCAATCTGAGGGCTCACAGAACTGAGGCCTTGGACAACACTCAAGGTACTGTTCGCCATTGATGGTAATGCCCCACAGGACTTAACCTAGGATATGCAGTCTTATTTAGAAACAATCACTTCTACTTTTTTGTATCACCTGATTAAGCGTTTTATGAAAACAACATTTGAAGAAAAGTGTCTTTGTTCTTGGTGCAAAAGAATCCAAAGGAAAAGCTAATGGAGAATAAAGCAGCTATTTGTCTGACACCAACCCATGCAGATTCACTATAGTAAGGTGCAAATGTATACAATTTTAAATGTGAGATGAAAAATAATGTTATGCTGAGGGGTGCAATATCTTAATATGTACATGCATATTCATATGTTGCCAATTATTCTTTTGAAGCTGTGTAAATTATGCATTTGAACACTAACAACCAAAAACATATACATATGGAAAACCCTTCCACATCCTGAGATAAAAATAACAAGAAAGAGGGTCACTACAAAAGCTCTGCTCCTGTCATTTTCGATATTTCATTTCTAATCATCAAGCCTTACTCAGTCCTTTTAAGGATTCCCATAGCCCAATTATCCTTGAAGTATCCGGGCACAGGAAGCATTCCAACCCTTATTTGGTTATTGTGCTAAGCCCAGACTTGGGGTTCGAAGATAAGCTCTTGTTTGGAGGGAAAAGACTGAAAGATTCTCAGCTCCAGCAGCTTTTGCCATGAGACTGGCTAATTGACATTCATTCCTTCTTTCAGTATTGATGAGGCCCAGGCTATTTTTTCTTTTCTTTTCTTTCTTTTTTTTTTTTTGAAGGCATTGATTTTGTGTTAGGTAATCACGGTAAATAATTGCTGCTACTGTCACATGAAGCTTCCCAGCTAGTGAAGAAGAAGAAGACAGACAGTGAAAAGGGAAGTTAAGGAAGATTGCTTTCAATTCATGATATCAGCTGTGAAGAAAATAAACAGGGAGGGCAGAGAAGAAAATAAACAGGGAGGGCAGAGAAGAACAGCAGAGGCCTGATGCTGGAGCTGAAGCCTTCTTCGATGGTGTCGGCTCAGTGAGAAGGCCTTTGCAGTAACACGAGGTACAGAAGGTGGTGATAGCCCGACCCGGACCTCAGGAAGATCATTCTCAGCAGTTAAGAAATGATTTTACCTGTGGCTGTAGCACTAGCACTGTGGTGCGTGTGCGTGTGTGTGTGTGTGTGTGTGTGTGTGTGTGTGTGTGTGTGTGTGTCCACATGAGCCCATTAGAGGTTTCCTTTAAAAAACAAAGCAAATCAGGTTCTCAGTTCTTCTGTTTTGCTGAGATGGTTGAGAACTTTCAAGTCAAATGAAAATTTGTGTTCAGGGTTGGTCCCCAGAAGGTTTCTTTGGGGCACCCTGCTCTGATGGGAGATCCCATGAGGACCGTCTGTGATCTCTGGAGGACTTAGGTCTGTCCTTTTCATCTGTCCTTTGAGAGTTACGTATCTTCCAGTGTTTTGTCTTGCTCTGGGCTACAGAGATATCACCTCTTCTGTGGGCTGCTCCTCCTCGCCTAGTGACTTTTCTTACTTCCTATACATGACCTTATTGTCCCTAAACTGTTGCTCAATTTAGCCCTTTCACTATTCCAGTGCCTTTTGGTTGTCTTTTTCTACATTAAAAACAACAACAATAACAACAACAACAACCCAACAAGCCAGGTGTGTGATGTCTCATGACTGTAACACCAGTGCTCCAGAGGCTGAGGCAGAAGGATTGTGGCAAGTTCAAGACCAACCTGAACTGCAGAGTGAGATCTTTTCTCCCCAAAACAAACAAAACCAAAAATCAAAGAAACAAAGGGACAAAGTAAAAGCAAAGTTTAACAAAAGCTTTAATGAGTAAAAGAAAACAGTCAACTTGTGCCTAAATCTCTGGTTCCAGGGCATTGAAACAAAAATAGGTCATACGAAATTTTATGTCCTTCTACTCATCTTTCCAATGTCCCTTGTAGGCTTGTTTCTGAACCTAGGCAGGTCTTTTGCTATTTGTATGGCCACAGAGCCTAAGGTCTACAGTGAAGCAGAAGAGCCTGCCAGCCTGAGATCCTCTGTGTAAGGTGCAGAGGGCAAGGGAGTCTGGGAGAATCCATCCTAGTCCTGGCCTGTAGCTAGAAGAAATGCTAGGTGCAGTGCTGACAGGCTCTGAGGTTCTGTGTCCTCTGCCACATTTTTAGATCAATAACTAACACCATATGCAGTTCATCCCATCCATGGGAGATAAATCTACAATGTAAGAAAGATTTCTAGCCTGCACCCGTTCATAAATTTTGGCTCCACTTAACCAATTCACCAGGCTCCGATTCCAGGCTCACCAAGCATCTGTGTGACTATAATTCAGTTTTCCAAATGGATCAGCCTGTGCTGACAGAATATTGCGTCGTATTGACGGATACATTTTAGGTGAATATAATAGGGATTTTACACCAAAAATGAAAAAGTTGGGTCTTTGTGCTGTAGTCAGTTGTGAGTGCAAAGTTCATTCACTATATCTGCTTTGCCCTATAAAGACTTTGAAAACTGTAGATTGGGACCAGAGACATGGTAACTTCCTGTTCCCTGCCCTCCTTGTAGGGTGTCTGTTTTCAGCTTCACCACACAGACATTCAGAGAAAGGTGAAGAACCCTTGGGCACATCGAGTATTATGGAGAAGTGAGAATTCTGCTTTGGATTTTGCAAACGTACACCTCAGGGAAGGATGCCAGACTCGCAGGATAGCAAGGAGTGGTCTGCCACCACCCCTGAGGCGCTCCAAGCAGATGATGCGGCAAAGAACGAGGGCAAGAGTTGAACCTCCCAGCACAGAAGAGCAGCGTGTTCCATCCTGCTGCCAGCTCCAGGCCCTGTAGGGAGGGGCGGTTAGCCCAGGTGGACGGGGTGCATGTGCCAGGCAGAGCATCCGGGGCTTTGGCACATGCATCGATGGCCCTCAGCACCTCCAGAGCGCGACCCTTCCCGGAAGTGGACTTCAGAGAAACAAGGTAGAGGAAAACGTTCCCAAGTGGGCAGTGTTTGTGCAACTCATGCGAAGCAGAGTTTATGCTGGTCAGCGTGGCTGCAACACAGTGGCTCACCTAGAGGAACCCGAGAGCCGTCGCTGGAGAGCACGTGACGAAGCCGATTGCGAAAGACTGACCAGCTCCGTGCTTCTTTCCAAAGATGCTCGAGTTTCACCCTATAATGTGTGAAAAGCAGATTTCAGCTCAAAATCTGGTCCTTGCAGTCCCCTTATGTGGAGAAGTAAGGCAGCCAGGGACATCCAAAATATTGCTGTGAGTGGAAAGCCAGTTAATTGGTAGCTGTCTTAGTTACCCTTCTCTCGGTGCTGGGACGTAGAAGCTTAGGGAAGGAAAGGTTTATTTAGCTCACAGTTACTGGAGGTTTCAGGACACTGTCCCTGCTCTATAGGGTCTGGAGGAGAACCTGGGGAGCTGCTGTGCCCAGGATGATCCACTCCATAGCTCTGAGAGGTCACCAGGTGTGGGGGAAGAAGGGGAGAGGAGCATGCTGTCGCTTTAAGGCCTCATGCTGCTCTGGCCCTGCCCCTTAAGCCCCACCCCTCAAGCCTTGTGCTTGACAGCCCCATGATTTTCATGAGGCTTTGGGAGGGCAACTCGATACAAACCATAACAGTAGCAGTACTGGAAAGGGCAAATATAATTCTTGAAATATAATATATAATAAGTTTAATTTGTAGCAGCGGTCCCAGCCCAGCCCAAACCCCACCGCTGGGAGCTGAGCCTGTGCACCCGCTGCGGGTAAGCCCCTGCGCCCCTCTGCCCCGCCTCTGCGTTCCCGAGACTAACTTCCTGTCCCAGCCCAGCCCAAACCCCACCGCTGGGATCTGAGCCCGCCGCTGGGTCAGGATCCTTGGCCTGCCTTCCCTTTCCCC
>PVJA010044805.1:0-15916 GCA_004027025.1 Myocastor coypus | reverse complement strand
TGGTCTCGAACTCTCACCGATCCTCCTGCCTCAGCCTCCCAAGTGCTGGGATTACAGGCGTGCGCCACCACGCCCGGCTGGTGTGAAGTATTTCAAGTCCTAAAAGAAAACAACTTCCAAGCCAGACTGAAAGTACTCTGAAAAATTATCTTTCAATATTAATGTAGAAAAATATACTATCACAACAAACAACAACTAAAGAAATTGATGGCAAACAAACCAATATTACAAAGAGTAATAATAGGGTTTTTTTTTATTAATTTTAGGGAAGGGTCTGAAGGGTGTTCAGGATATCACTACCAGATCAGACGTGTATTTATCTGCCTGTTTACTCCTCCCAAGAGCTGGGATTACAGGTACATACTATGATACCTAGTCTCAATTGCCATCTCAGTGCACCCTGGGAGTCAGGACCACATGGGTATTTTAGATAAAGATTAAAGTGACACAATGCCAATGACAAGAACACGAAGAAATAACTAAGCAGAAAAGTAATAAAATGGAGGGGAAAAGGAGGGGACCAAGAGCATAAAAGTAAAATGACAAAGATCAGCATATATAACCATCAATGTAAATGACTTCAATTCAGAAATCAAAAGAGACTAAAAGAATGAATCAAAAAACAAGATCCAACAGTGTACTGTATATAAGAAACACATGCAACTCAAAATGAAATCCATAGAATAATAGCCAAGGAATGGAAAACAGTAACATGTGACAGAAACCCAGGGGGCAAAAAAAAAAGAAAACAGGGGTAGCTATTCTCTTTGCAGACAAGGTGAACTTCAAACTATGAATAATCAAAAGAGATGAAAAAATTCAATATATATATATATATATATATATATATATATATATATGTATATGAAAGCTTTGAATTTATCATTCTTTATAACTGAGCAATATTCCATTGTATAAAAACACCTTATCTTTTTTATCCATTCTTCAGGCAAAGGGCATTTTGCTTGTTTCCAAGATTTGGCTATCACAAATTGTGCAGCTATAAACATAGGTGCACAAATATCACTATGATTTGAAGTTTTCAGTTCTTTTGGGAAAATTCCCAGTAATGGGATAGCTTGATTGAATGGGATTTACAGTCCTAGTTTTTTGAGGAGTCTCCACACTGATTTATGTAATGGTTAAATCAGTCCACATTCCCACCAACAGTAGAGAAGGTTCCTTTCTCCCCGTAGCCTCTCTGTTGTTGGTTGGTTTCTTTATGGTAGCCATTCTTTCTGTCTTGAAATGGTATCTCAGTGTTGTTTTGGTTTGCATTTCAAAGATGGCTAGTAATACGGAGCATTTTTTTCATGAGGACACAAGACATAAAAGAGCCTGTACTGTAACAGCCTATAACTCAGTGTGGTCCCAAAGGTTGTGTTCAAGGAGATTATGGGGCCAAAGAGAAAAGTGATTGCTGATGTATACTACACCTAAGGAGAGTCTCCTAGAGAGGAAACATTCTCTCAGGCTTTCACACAGAGCAATTTGGTCAAGAATGTCATGATTCTTCCAGATGGCTGACACTGACAAAAGTTCTGCAAACCAATGTACATGGTTTCATGGTAAACTCTGAGAGAAGCTGTTATGGTTTGCATCTAGTTGTCCCCCCAAAGCCTCATGTAAACCATGGGGCTGTCAAATGTGGGACTCAATGGGTGGAGATAGAGGAACAGGGCGGGGCTTGAGGGGCCTGACCAAGAGAGATGTGCACCATCAAACTGGCAGCATGTACTGTCAGAGGTTTCTGCACCACAAACCCCCACCCCCAGGTAGCAGTCTCTCACAGGTATGGAGTGAAACATCCTGGACACAGTGGCATAGAGTCTCAAGGT
This sequence comes from Myocastor coypus, assembly GCA_004027025.1. Taxonomy (NCBI): domain Eukaryota; kingdom Metazoa; phylum Chordata; class Mammalia; order Rodentia; family Myocastoridae; genus Myocastor; species Myocastor coypus. Next base: position 14,078 of record PVJA010044805.1, on the reverse strand, counting down.
CTTGCTATGTAATTCAGACTTCTATAAATTATGAAACCTCCGGTAACTATGAGCTAAATAAACCTTTCCTCCCCTAAGCTTGCATGTCTGATATTTGTCCCAGCAATGAGAGAAAAGTAACTGAGACATAATTTGGTACCAAAGGAATGGGATCATTGTTGTGGCTATACCTGACCATGTAGATTACAAGCTTTTGGGAATGACTTATGGGAAGAAATAGGAAAGGTTTGGAGATGTTGCCTATGAGCAAAGAGCTGGAACAGTTTTGACACTTCTGTAGGGGAGGTTCTGGTCAGATCTCAGAACAGAAGACTTAGAGAAATCAGATCTGTAAATACCAGGCTTGGGAGGTTTCTAATGGAAAAGAAGGACTGCATTGTCTGTTGGACTCCAGATCATTTATGTTTTGACTTGGCAGAAAGTTTGGCTGAATTTTGCCCATGTCCAGAGATTTTGTCTGATACTGAGATTTAACATAGAGGAATTTTTTTTTTTTTTTTTTTTTTGCGGAACCATGGATTGAACTATGGACCTAGCACTTGCCAGGCAGGCACTTTTACCCCTGAACTATCTCTCCATGGAGGACTGATTAATCTTTCAAAGGAATCTCAAAGAAGTCAAATATTGGGCCAGTGGTATGGTTATTGTTGGGGGCTCTTAGTCGGATTTATGGTGAGAATGAAGAGCAAAGAACCCAACCAAATGATTTAAAATGTTGTGCATTTCGCCAGAAAAAAAGTGCTAGAAAGGCTGTGGAATGCAAAGAGAGAGCTGAAATCTCCATTGACCAGAAGGAACAGGAAAGTAGCAAAGATAGGGGGCATCACATAAGGTAGCAGGTTCTTGCCCTTTGCAGCCTCAGAATCATAAGAGTGAAGAACTTTGCTTTGAGGAGAAAGATGCGGAGTCCCATGTTCCAGAATGGAGGCAGCGGTCACACCAGGTTCCCTAATGAAGTCAACAGCCACACCAGAGTACAGAATGGTACCAACATAATTTGTTTATTGGAATCAGGGTCAGAATGCTCAGAAATCCAGACACTCAACACCTATAGCTAAGTGAGAAAAAAGCCTGGCTACTGCTCCAGTTGGCAGCAGACCTTGGCATCATCCATGTGGCATTGGCTTTATGTGCATGCAGAATGCAGGAGTTCTGAGATTGAGAAGGCATCCACCTCGATTTCAGAAGAAGGCCTGGGAGGCCAGTTAGTGTGCCACAGGGAGGGCAGTGTGTGAAACTGTGAGTGAGAAGCCTACTCCATAGAAACCCCAGAAGTTTGGGAAATCCAGGAACGTGGATCATCTAAGGAAAACTGCAAGAAGGGAGGAAAGCCAACCTAAGAGAGCAGCTATGGGAGCTACCACTAGAGTGCCATAAGGGTATAGCCACATGGAGCTCACGATTTGCCACAAATTGCTTCAAACGTTCTACATGGAATTATAGGACTTAATGTTTGCCCTGCTGGATTTTGGACTTGTTTTATCCTCAATAGAAAGAAAGAACAAAAAAGCACTATTGACCTAATATCCTACATGAGCTATTTATTGAGAGAGGAAAAATTACAAATATCACAAAAATAGAACACAAAAGTTGAATAATATTGACTGTTAGCACAGATTATTTTTGTTCGAATGTGTTTGAATTATCTAAATACAAGTTGGAACTATCCAATTTAAACTGAATTTAGTTCACGTTGATCTTAGATACGGTGTAGTTACCATGGAAACTTTTTAAAAGCAATCTTTTAAAAGAGCACCTGTGTCAATAAGCATGCACCTAAAATATGTAAGCACTAACAGCTCAACTCAGTGTACTTCTGTTTCCTCTATGTTAACTTTTGTTTTGCACCTAAGAAATAAAAATTAATAGTTTGTCCCATAACCATGTCACTTTAGGCTGAAAGACCTCCCACTGCTGTGCAATTACACTTCTCATTTGTCATGATTTCCTGGGGAAGGAAAACAAAAATTCAGTACAAATACTTCCTGAAGTTCTCTCTCTCTCTCTCTCTCTCTCTCTCTCTCTCTCTCTCTCTCTCTCTCTCTCTCTCTGTCAGTCTCTCTCTCTCTCATCTGAATAGAGGGGAAGTAAAAGAGAAGAATCAGCAGTTTGAAGGAAGAGAGAAAGCTACAATGGATCCTTGATTAGTGAAACTGTTTTAAGGAAATTTAAAAACCACCTGGCATTCAAAAAAAAAAAAAAAAAAAGCAATGGGGCACTGACATCTCCATCTGGATGGCACAGGGTGGTAATGACTCATCCTTCACTGCAGTGCCACCTCATTTCCCAGCTCAAGGCTTCATTAAGGTTAAAATAAATGGAAAAGCAAAATGCAAGGCTCATGTTATTGTACCCCTGGCAAGTTCTACTGACCTGTCACCATAAAATAAACCTTCACATGCCCAACTGAAAGTTCCACAGATAAGTGTGTCTAATGACAGGTCTTCAGGAAGAAACTATGTAGAAAAACTGGAAATCACTCTAATGCTACCTGGCAGTATGTGGACTGACCTTTATGGGCATTAGGGTGACAGAAAGGATGTCTGAGTAACCAGGCAGGGGAAAAATAATTGGCAAAGTAACAGTTTGTAATAGAGTACATAAAAGAGTATCTGGAGTCAGACAAATGCTGTGTCTTCCACACAAGTTTCTAGTAATACTTGTGCTTATGTTAAATGAAAACGTGACTTAATTCAGTTTTCACAGAATAACAATAACATCAAATACAAAAATTACCACAAAATACAAATTGCATGTATTTTAAAGTGAATTTTTGTATATAAAAGTTATGAGGCTAAAAGTCAAGATTTAACCTGAGAACTGGATGAGACTATATTCTCTTTCTGCCATATTTCATTTTACTCCCCTCTCTAGGAGGAGTGTTGGATATGTGGGCATGTATGTTTGTGATATTCATATGCATGTGTGAGGGCATAAGTGCACACATATTGAGCAAGGAAGAAACAGCAGGGAAAGGGAGGAAAACAAAAATATCAGTGCTCTTTGTTTTATTGCTTTTCACTGTTGGCTTCTGAATTTCTATATAAGAAACCAAAGGAAAAAAATCTTACTGTTTGAATGTTCTATGAAACTTATCATTGTGTGTGTTTAGCATATTTATTTAAGTCTTTAAGAAATTTATTAGGCTTTCATAGTGGTTAAATATTCCCAGCATCCTCTTTCACAACCTCTTTTGATGCTTACATGCATTAATACTCCACCTTAATCTTGCATAAGTGGCCACATTACACCCATGGTTACCATGGGTTATTAGTAATCATGGAAGGACATTATGATCTTAAATTGCAACTCTAGCTTCCACTCATTCATTAATTATGGGACACCATCAAACAGAGCCAGTCAGAAATAAACAGAGAAATTTACTATACAGAATATAATTCAATTTTATTATTAAAAACTATGGAAGTTGTTTCACAACATTGTGTCTGCAGGATAGAAACCCAGGAAAGCCAGTAGTGAAAATCCTACTCTGTGTGAAAGGGCACAAGAACCTGGATCACCTGTGGCACAGATCCCAACCTGAGGGTAACAGAAGGTCAGTGTTCTAGAAATAATACCGCAGTACACACTGAGCCAGAAATTGAAACTGGGTGTGGTGGCGCGTGCCTGTAATCCCAGCTCTTGGGAAGCTATAAACACTTGGATCACTGCAATTCCATCTAGTGAGACCCTGTACACCCTATAGACCCAGACAAGAGTGTATTATGAGTAGAGCAGTTCCTGATATTTTGTCTTTCAGCTCCATAACAAGCTGAAGAGGTTCCCTGGCACTAAGGAGGTAAAGCTGCACTAATTGTCCTCTTGGATGTCACTCACACAGAGGATAAGAAAAATGTTTGACAAAATACCTCAGGATTCTATGGCTCTGATAAGGACCCACAAAACCACTACACTGTTTCTAATACTTATGCTTTTACACTGGATTAACAATCCATTGCAATCTCTAAAACTTCCCTTTTCCTATGTGCATCTGAAAATAATGATTATGAAATCACAAATTAATCTGGCACTACATAATGTGTGCAATAGTGAAGCTAGAAAGTTTATAACTAGATTTCCCCACATGCAGTAGTCCAAAGGCAAAAGCTTTTGATTTTCAACTTTAGGAATTTTCTCTTTTGATATTTTTGCAGAGCTTCGTGAGTTTTGATTTTTCACAAATGGCTTACAGGTAGCATAGCACAATTAAAGAAGCTACTACCACTTACTGCTCTATGACCACAAAAGTTATTAAATATATGAGAAAAAGTTCAACATCGTTGGCCATTTAAAAATGCAAATTAAAACAATAGCAGGATTTCATCTGAACCCCAAAAAATAGCTATCATTAAGAAGTCAACTAATAAAAAATACTGGAGGGACTGTGTGGAAAAAGAAACTTCTCTGCACTGTTGGTGGGAGTGAATGCTATTATAATGACTACGGAAATCATAGCAGAAACTCCAAAAAAGAAGCTAAGATTCAAGTCCCATTCAAGTCAGCTATTCCTCTCCTGGGTATTTTTCCAGAAAAACTGAAAACATCATACCGCTGTGATGCATATGAATCCATGTATATAGCAACACAATGTATCATAACTAAATGGAAACAAACCAAATGCTCATCAACAGAGAAATGAATAAAAATGATGTGTCATTTTTATACAGTGGAGTATTATTCAGCTCTAAAAAAGATAAATTTGAGCCTTTTATAGGTAAATGGATGCAATCAGAAAAGATACTCATAACTGAAATAACCCATAGCCACATGTGCAAACATTGCATTATCTCTCCAGGGTAGGGATCCGAAAGAGTAACTAAAATATGAAAAGTTCTGAGAAGGGAAAGAAATTACTCAAAGAGAAGGAACAACTGGGATGAGGGAAAGGCAAAAAGAAAGAAAGAAGAGAAAATAAGCATATATGTGTATACATAAGATAGTTTGGATAACTGAACTGCTGATTTCTACTGGTCTGTTGAAAGGAGTAATGTTTCAATGTTTTTTTTTCCTTTTTAATTGTTCTCACTCTTTTGTTTATTTGGTACAGAGTCTCACTATACAGCTCACACTTACAGTCATCCTCCTGTCTCACCCTCTCCAGTTCTGGGAATACAGATGTGCACCAATACACCCAGTTCCAGTGGCTGACTTAGGGCAGGGCCTGCGTAGCATGCAGTAATGAGAACTGACCCAGGTCTCTGCGCTGCCTAGGCAGGCACTTAGACCACAGAGCTATCTCCCCATCTTTCCCATTTATAATTTTTTATGTTTTAAAAACTAATTTCCATTAGTTTTTTTCAAAACATCAGTTAATGTGTAGAATTTTTATTTTGACTAACTGTATGCTGCAACTACCCTAAGGATAGCAACATGTAATACAAAATTGTGCTTAAATAGCTGTCATCTTAGTCTTCTAAATGTGTACCATTCCTAATGTCATATCAATTACGCTCCTTAAAATATTTTTCAAAAAAAAAGACAACAAAAATTAAAATTGTTTAAAGTAAGTAGCAATATTCAATCTTGTGTCTAGTCTTACATAACAACATGTATTAATCTGAGCAACAGATTTGATGATAAAAAGAGATAATATATCAACTATTGTTGATGAGCTACTCTTATTTTAAAAATGTAATATATGCACTGTGGTATGTTACACTGTTTCTGTTTTTGTTTCTGATTTCTATTCCTTCTTTTGTTTTTACTCTTCGAAATAAAATAAAATTAGGACCCCACCCGCCATCCTAACCTGGCCATGTGAAGGCCAGGTGAGGACTCTCAGCCCACCACATGCCAACAGCCCGAGCTCCAGCTCGGACTCCGCCCACCATCCCGACCCAAACACTCTCAGCCCAAATTCATCCCCTGACTCCTCAACCAGCAGAGCTCTGATTCAACCCACAGTCCCAACCCACGGGGACTCGTGGCAGCCAACAACCCGAGCTCTGACTCACAGCCAGGAACATCTGGAGGGCAACAAGCTGGTGGATCTGGACCCAAATTCCCCTAGGCGTTAACAGCATAACTTCACCAAATTGCAGACATCACTGCTATACAAAATGATAAAGAGAAGGAGTAAGATGCAATCTCATGTCCTGAGCCCACCCAGAACAAATACAGGACACACTACCGTGGAAGAAAATGGAAATCATGGAGCTGAAACCTCTGAACTGGTAGCATGTGAGGTAGACAGACAAGTGCAGAAACGCATAGAGCATCTCAGATCAGGGATAACATCTGAAGTTAAAAAGGAAATGCAGGAATTGAAAGAATGTGACTAGGAAAAAATAACTGCTACAACATGTAGAGGAAACTAGACCAGAAATAACCTCTGAAGAAAAAAAAAAAAAAAAGACATCTCTAAATTAATAACATCTAAGTAATCTAAGTAGGGGCTCCCAAAATCATTCCTAGAGGTAAGTGTTACACTGATACAAAAACTAGAGAGAAATGTAATCAAAAAGAGAACTACAGGCCAATTACACTAATGAACATAGATGCAAAAATCCTCAATAAAATCCTCGCCGCTAGAATACAACAAATCATCAAGAAGATTACACACTCTGACCAGGTAGGATTCATCCCTGGGATGCAAGGATAGTTCAATATATGCAAATCTGTAAATGCAATACACTATATCAATAGAACCAAAGCCAAAAATCACATGATCATCTCAATTGATGCAGAAAAGGCTTTTGACAAAGTGCAGCACTCATTCATGTTCTAAGTCCTACAGAAAATTGGAATAGAGGCCTTTTACCTGAAGCTGATAAAAGCCGTCTATGACAATCCAATAGCTAACATAATTAAAAATGGGGAAAAGCTGAAATGTTTTACTCTGAGATCTGGTACAAGACAAGGATGTCCTCTATCATCACTCCTATTCACTATAGTTCTGGAATCATTAGCTACAGCCATTAGACCAGAGAGAGAAATAAAAGGAACAAGAATAGATAAAGAAGGAGTTAAACTGTCATTATTTGCAGATGACATGATAATCTACTTGAAAGACCCCAAAAACTCCAAGCTACTGGAATTAATACACAAATTCAGTAGCAAAGCAGGTTACAAAGTCAACACACAAAAGTCAATAGGATTCCTCTACACAGATAACAGAGAATGTAATTAGAGAAACAGTACCTTTTATGATAGCACTGAAAAAATGAAATGCTTAGTAATTAACCTAAGGAAGTAAAAGAGTTTTTCAATGAAGACTACAGTACTCTGAACAAAGAGATTCTTGAGGATTTCAAAAAATGGAAAGATACTCCCTGCACCTGGATAGGAAAAACCAACATTGTGAAGATGGCCATATTAACTAAATTGTTACACAGATTTAATGCAATCCCTATTAAAATACCATCAACAACCCTCACAGACCATAGGAATCAGTCCTAAAATTATTTGGAACCAAAAATGACCAAGATTGCAAAGAAAGTTCTGTGCAACAATGCTAAGGCAGGAGGCATTTACAGTTCCTGAACTAAAGTTATACTACAGAGCTACAGTAATAAAATCAGCATGGTATTGGCAAAAAATAGACCTGAGGATCAATGGAATAGATTAGAAGATGCAGAAACAAATACAAACACACTCATCCATGTTATCTTTGACAAAGAGGCCAACGTGCTTACTGGAAGAAAGATTGCCTCTGTAAGGAATAGTGTTGTAAAAACTGGCTTTCTATATGCAGAAAACTAAAAATTTACCCAAATCTATCACCATGCACTAAACTAAAGTCAAAACAGATTAAAGATCTAAATATTAAAAGGAAACATTGAATCTCCTGGAAGAGGAAGTGGGAGAAAATCTTGAAGACATCAGGGTAAGTAAAGTGTTCATGGACAAAAATCAAAATACACATTTAACCCTTGAAAGAATCAACAAATAGGACCTCCTTCAACTAAGAAGTATTTGCACATCAAAAGAAATTACCATCAGAGTGAAAAGACAACATATAAATTACAAAAAGATTTTAATTAATAAGTATTCATACAAAGATATTCTATCTAGAATTTAGTTAGGTTCTCAAAATTCAAAGACCTAATCCAGAAAAGGGGTCTGAGATGAACACACATTTCTCAGAGAAAGAAATTCAGAAAGCCTTTAAATACATGAAGAAATGCTCCACATCACTTGCCAACCGTGAAATGCAAGTTTAAAAAGCACTTAGATACTATCTCAAGGGGCTCAGGAAGTAGCTCCGTGGCACAAGTACCTGCCTGGCAAGTGCAAGGCCATGAGTTTGAACCCTGGTCCTGGGGGGGAAAAAAAGCAAGTCCTAGGTACCATCTCTCCCCAGAAAGAATAGCTATCATAAAGAAATCGATCAATAACAAAAGTTGGAGAGGCTGTTGGGGGAAAACGTACACTTCTCTACTGCTGATGTGAATGTAGACTGGTTCAAGCATTATGGAAAGTGCTGTTGAGGCTCCTTAAAAAACTAAAACTGGAAATACCATTCAGTACAGCTATCCCCCTACTTGGAATTTTCCCAGAAGAGCTGAAAACATCATACCATAGAGGTATCTGTGCACCTATGTTTCTAGCAGTCCAATGTGTAATAGCCAAACCTTGGAAACAACCAAAATGCCCATCACTTGAAGAACAGTTGTATAAAAACAGTGGTGTTTTTATACAATGGAATATTACTCAGCTATAAAGAAAGATAAAATGGAAGACTTCATATATAAATGGATGTATCTTCAACATATACTCACAATTGATATAAATCAGACCTATAGATGTAAGCATTGTATACCCTCCCTAGTGTAAGAACTCCAAAGAGGAAATAAAAATGGGAAGGCATAATACAACTAAATGGAAATCATATTCTTATGAGATTAACAATGATGTGACTGGAAGCAGAAATGGAAGAAACATAGCAGGAGCAAAACCATGCACTTTTGTACACAGAATAAATTAGAAATTGGTCCTAATAACCTTCAAAACGTTTTTCATATTGATGATAGCAACGTGCAACACCAAAACTATGCTTGGAATGTCTGTCATTCTGGTCTTTTCAATGTGTGCTCCTTCTCATGTAATTTCAGTTACTGCTATAATCTCTCTCAAGTTAAATGGTTGGTTAACAAGAAAATGAAAAAGTGTATTGAATGAGAGTAAGAGAATAAGCCAAATCCCATGAGCTTGACAGGCTACAATTTTGTACATCCTTGGATTTCTAAATGTCTTTGTAAAAATGTGTAACTGCTTTTATCACATTATATAGAGATTTATTAGAACATCAATGATTGGTGGAAAATAACAATTCCAAGATAGAAACACTAATTCTAAGATGTTTCATACTCAGAAAGACACTGATATTAAGCTCAATTATCTATGTTATAGAGTAATAGTGTCACTAAGCTTCTCTTTTGGATGGTTAAGAATGTAAGTTTATAGACCAAACATTAGAGAAAAAGAAGGGCTACACGGTTAGCCAATATTTTGGCCCTAGTTCTTCAAGGTCAGTGAGGACTCAGGACATAACTGAACCTGTACTATAAAATCCCATAACTTGATTGTTTCCCAAATTTTCTGTTCAAGGAGATTATGGGACCAAAGAAGAAAGGGATAAATAAAGTATAGTGTGTCTAAGGAGAGTCACCTAGAAAGAAAACATTCTCTCTGGTTTTCGCAGAGAGCAAACTGGTCAAGCAATGACCATCACTCATCCAGATGGCTAAGACTGACAACAGTTCTACAAAACACTGTAAACAGTTTCAAAGTTAATTCTGAGGAGATTTGACCTTGGAAGATACAAAAGTTAATTTTTTTTTATACAGGTCATGGTTTTACTTGCCCTTAACCATCCTGCAGATAAGTCTAACTACAAGGCATAAAATGCAAAGCTGGAATAGTATGATGAGCTGTAAAAGGCTTAAATCAACAGCCTCCAACATTGCCAGTTTCACTGGTAACCCACTGTAATTATGGAACATTGGACTATGTATACAACTACTTTCTCTTAGTTCAAAGAGAAGAATTTTATTTTCTTTCTTTAACAATATTGATTAGAAAATTTATCACGTGTATACCCTGTGCTGTGTATAACTACTGTGAGGACAACAATATACATTGTGTCAATTACTGTGAATGTACTACTAACATGTTTTGAAACTGTCTTATTATTTCTTATTAAAAGTAATAAATATTTAAAATAAATAAATAAAAATAAAATTATTATAATTATAATTAAAAACACTAAGAGCTAAAAAAAGTGCACAGTGCCAAATAGCTCAGTGGATTAAAGTGCCTCCAAGCAGGTGAAGGGATTCAGGATTTGCTCCTCCAGGCCTGTCATGCTGGCTCCACCCCTAGGGCACACTGAGATGGCAATTGAAACTGGAATTGGGGGTACATGCCTATAATCCCAGCTCCTGAGAGGCTATAAACAGGGGGATTATTGTCAGTCCGATCTAGTAGTGAGACCCTGAACACCCTGTAAAGCCAGAAAGAAAGAAAGAAAGAAAGAAAGAAAGAAAGAAAGAAAGAAAGAAAGAAAGAAAGAAAGAAAGAAGCTAGCCAGGCATGGAGGCACACACCTGTAATTCCAGCACTCAGAAGGCTGAGGCAGGAGGATTGGTGTGAGTTCAAGACCAGCCTGGGCTACAAAAGTGAGCTCAAGGCCAGCCTGAACTGCATAAAGAGACCTTGTCTCAAAAAGACAAAAAGAAAGAAAGAGAGAAAGAAAGAAAGAAGGGAGGGAGGAAGGAAAGAAGGAAGGAAGGAAGGAAGAAAGAAAGAAAGAAAGAAAGAAAGAAAGAAAGAAAGAAAGAAAGAAAGAAAGAAAGAAAGAAAGAAAGAACTCTGCATTAGAAATGATGTAGAATTTCACTAAAGAAAAAAACACCTATATGCAATTTATTAATCATTGTTACCTTCCTATCACATTTATTTGGAATTTTGGGGTGTTTTTATTGTGGTTGTTAATGTTTTCTTTTAATTTAAAAGAAAAAAGGGGGTACAACTAACAGTGTTCTGTATGCACTCCTGACAACATGTGCATACTACTGACATGAACTAATGAAAATAAACTTGCAATGAAAAAAAAACTATTATTTACTTATTTATTCATTTGGTATAGGGTTTCACTACACAGCTCAGACTCATAGTGATCCTTTTGTCTCTGCCTCCACAGGACTACCATTATAGGTGTGAGCCAACACACCTGATTTCAGTGGCCAACATAGTTGGCCAGAATTCTGGGCCTGCATGCTATGCAGTACTAAGGATCAAACTCAGGACCTTGCACTTGCCAGGTAGGCGCTTAGATCTCTGAGCTATCTCCACAGCCAATTTTTTAACTTTCAAGCAATTCTGTGTGCTTATATCTGATAATCTGAATAACTGATTTTAAAACAAGAATATACAATATAACAACCATTGTTCAATTCCTATCATTTTGCTTAGCAAAATTGTGTCTTTTTTGGTTTTTTACCATCTCTGAAAAAGAATAATAGAAAAAATAATCTTTGTTCTTCCACTTCTTCCATTGTATGTCAAGATATTACTAAGACTTCTCTCATAAGATTATCATAAATATCAAATGAGAATTCAGAAGTCATGGCTGAGTACCTGGGAGGAAGTAATCACTTAATAAATGTAATCTACTACTACTATTCAAATGACTTATAATGGCCTAAAAATCTGGCAGAGATAGTCATTCAAATTTGCATGATAACTTTTAAGTTAAAATCTTCAGGGGCTCTGAAATTTTGCTGGTGAAACTTCCTTATGTATTTCTAATGTGATGTCATTAAGGTTCCTGGAATCATTTTTTAATACCTTTCAAAACATAGAGATATTTTATTTGAACATTGTGCATCACAGAAAGGTATTGAGACCATATTTTCTGGTTTCATTTTTGTTCCTTTTAAAGTAACAAATGACAAATGTGGCAATTGCCAGTTCTGCCAATAACCCACTGCAATTATGGAACACTGGACTATGTATACAGCTGCTTTCTCTTTATTCAATGAGAAGAAATTTTTTGTACCAATAGTGATTAGAAAAATCATCACATCTACATGCTGTGCTTTGTATAACTACTATGAGGACAACAATATGTAATGTGTCAATTACTGGGAATGTACTACTGTGTTTTGAAACTGTCACATTGTTACTTCTTATTAAAAGTGATAAAAAAATAAATAAAAATAACAAATGAAAAAAAGAAGTGGAAAATGTATTAGGTGGCAAACTCAAGAGCTCAAGAGTATGGAAAGCCCCCATAGCTCTCATGGAGAGTGTAATTTAGGACCTAGGGTGATTTTAAAGAGAGAGAGAGAGAGAGAGAGAGAGAGAGAGAGAGAGAGAGAGAGAGAGAGAGAGAGACATACTTATTTTATGGTATACCCGGAGCCTCTCTGTGGTACAGAGGAAGAGTTTAAGTAGTATATTAAGGGTTGGCCAGATAGCTGAGTATACTAAAGTGCCTACTTAGGCAGAGCACAGTGGCTGGGAGGTTCAGTCGCCAGCATGCCATGCCGGCCCCACCCCCAGAGTGCTCTGAGAGGGCAATTGAATCTGGGTGTGGTAGTACACACCTGTAACCCCAGCTCTTGGGAGGCTGAGCACAGGCACATCACTGTGTCCGACCTACATAGTGAGATCCTGTACACCCTGTAGACCCTGTACTAAATACAATAAATAAATAAATAAAACAATATTTTAATCCCAAAAATATGTCATTTATAAAACATTTTGTCTGTATTTCTGTTATGAAAATAAACAAACCAAACAGGGATACGCAGACACCTAAGATTCACTGCCCTTGGTGAATTCATATACCATAATGAACATTCATGAGTAGCACACTTAGGGAACTATGAAAGTGGGCATGGGGTATATTTGAGGAAAAGCAAGGAAAATAGATTTAGAGGGGATGGTTTCTTGTGTGTTCACTGGAAACTATATAAGACCAAGAACACTCTAAATGAACTTTTCCCATTAAGACAATGGTACGGTTATACCGAAGCCAAATTAAAATAAAATGAGACAGTCCAGACATGCAGAGGTAATAAAGATACATTTTTTCAAGTTTGGGGGGCATAAGTTATATAGGGTAAAATTTACTCTTTCAGATATAAAATCTGTAAGTACTGATTACATACAATCCTTTATCATCATCATAATCAAGATGCAAACTACCACCATGCCCCCTTCTGCTGTCTATGAGTTTATAAAATCTTTGCACCCTTCACAGCTTCAGGCCACCAATGCTTTGTCTTCTGTCCTCAGAGCCCACATTATAGAAGGTCTTTATGAGCAGAGTCCTACAGCTACAGACTTTCTCTGTTTCATTTATCATAGTACATTGAGAAAGTTCCATCAGTGTTGTGTGCATCAGTACTCTGGGTTTTTGCTTATTCCTAATTAAATATTATTTGGAAAGATTGTAGATGACCATGCCATCATATGAAATGTTTTACATTTTTAAATGAAATATTCAAATCTGGATCCATTTGACTTATTTTAACTTTCTTTCACATAGTACAGATGTGTCAGTTGTTATTATAAATTTAGAACATACATAAATGTAAGTATAGTTACATATTTGCCAATGATTCTTTTTGTTTCTTTTCTTCTTTCGTCCTGGTGATTCTCCAGAATTTACTGTGTTATCATTTCATTTTTGGTTTGAAGGACTTCTTTAGCCATTCTTATGACTGGTGGCAAATTCATTTTTATTACATCTGAAAGTCATTATTTCTGTTTCATTCCTGAAAGTGTTTCCCCTGATATAGAATTTAGTATTTACATTGTTTTCATCCCTTATATGCCCCTTCTTTCTGACTTGGATAGCTTCAAATGTGACATCCACTGTAACTTGAATTCTCCAATAGGCTATATGTCACTTCTCTAAATGCTTTCAAAATTTATTTTGTTCTTCTTTATTTTCTCAGTAATTACAAAGTACCTTAACATGGATCTTTCTAGATTTGTCCTATATTAGATTTAATTAACTTCTTTATTAAGTGCTTCTATCTCTTATCTAATTTAAAAAATATTCATCCATTAACTTGACTAACGCTCATCCCACCCTACTTTCTTTCTCATCTCAGTCTAGAGTG
>PVJA010044804.1:0-15937 GCA_004027025.1 Myocastor coypus | reverse complement strand
CGGTGGGATGGCTCAGTGGTCTAAAGCGCCTGCATGGGAAGGCTTGGGCGGCAACAAGGACCGCGGTTCGATCCCCGGCACCACATGCTGCGCCAGCCCTACCCTTGGGGCGGGCTCAGCCAGCCATAAAAATGAGTGAATAAACAAATAAAGGTTCTGAAACAAGAAAAAAAATAAATAAATAAAATTAAAAAAAAAATCAAAGTAGCTTAAGTAACAGCAAAAGTGAACAACCTTCTTCACTCTATAAATCAAATGGAAAAGGTATGTATCCATGCTTAGTGGCTTAGTTATTATTCTGGAACTAAGCTTTTTTCTCCCAGTCTGGTTCAAGGGTTGGACATCCTACCACTGAATTATTACCAAAACTCTGTAGCAATAGATATAAATCATAAAGCAGTTTTATAGCCTGTATTAAATAGCATAAAAGTTACAAATCAAAAATGCTAGCATATTCATTAAAATAAAATATTACAATTTGTGCATTTGTTACAGTACACAAGGATCTAATTCCCTAATGTACATTTTTAAAACTATAATCATATTTTCATTTCCTTTACAGTAACATGTAATTACAGTAACATATAGTTGAATTCTATTCATACAGCTATCATAAGCAATCCAGTGCCACTTTCTTCTGAAACTATAATAGTATTTATTACAAAATCCAAAGTTATAACATGATTCATTTCAATTCATATAAGTTGATTATGTTCCTAGCAGCTTACACAAACATTATCAATCCAGAAAAATCAGGTTGTTTATTGTGGGGTCTGAAAATACTTTGAAAGTTCCTCTCTTTTGAGTTGAAAATTAAGCATCAGCTTTTAGAAGAATCAAAATGAAAGAAAAGGTTAAATACAGATAAACATGAAGGTTATATACAATTCCTGTGATTTTGATCTCTTTGAAAGCCATGTGTTTTTTGTTGTTACTGGTGGTGATTTTGTTTTGGTATTGGTTGCTTACAGGGATCAAATTCATTGCCTTGTTCAAACTAAGTATATGTTTTACCAATGAGCTACACACCTCAGGTCCAAAGGCTCAAGTCAAAAGCTTCCAAAATTACCAGTTCTGATAACCCACTATTATTATGAAATATTGGACTATGTATACAGCTACTTTCTGTCAGTTCAATGAGAAGAAATATTTGTACCAATAGTGTTTAGAAAAGTTATCATGTCTGCATCTTATACTTGGAACAACTATTGTGAAGACAACAATGTGCATTGTATTAATAAAATAAATTAAATAAATAGGAAAAGAAAGCTACAAGAATCATCCTGAGCAGGGTAAAAATTAACAAATGGAATTGGATATGAGACTCTTTATGGAAAGGAGACATATCTGCAAATTTTGAAAACTCTTCATCTTTCAAACATGGATCTACTACAAAAATGAATTTCCTTTCAAAAGCATTTTTCTTTTACATCATAAAATACTATAATGTATATTCATTAACCAAATGCATCTTGAGATATCATAGAAGCAGGGCACCATTTATAAAAGCAGGTAGAGCTACTCATAAATAAAACAATGTAAAACTTTATGACAAAATATGAAGGTTGTAAAAGATCTCAGTGGGGAGATAGCCATGCTCATAATACTTTAATTTAGAGTATTATAAATCATGTTTAACATGTAAACTCAATGAAATGTCTCAATAAATTCAGCTGACATTTTACAGAGCTCACTATGCTCACATAACTTTTCTGTTGATGAATAGAAATCACAAATAAATTTTAATAAATAAGAGGAAAAAGCAGGGGGTTATCTTACTAGGCAGTAAAAATAATTAAAATGTTGTTAGTAAAAAATAGAGCAAGAATGAATACATTTTTGGTGAAATAAAATAAAGCACAAGTGCCTTAAAAAGTAGTATGTGAAATTCACACCCTAAAACAAAGGAGAAATGAAAAGCTACCGTTAGGAGTGTTGGTTAGGGGGCTGAGGAGATAGCTCCATAGCACAAGTGCCTGCTAGGCAAGTGCAAGGTCATGAGTTTGAATCCCAGTTCCGCAAAAAAAAAAAAAAAAAAAAGGAGTGTTGGTTAGAAGTACTACCAACCCCATGCCACATGAATAGGTAGAGAGAAAACAGGAAAATAGGTAAGTAATACAGCTAATGTAAATAAATACTGGAGAATATATGTGGGATAAGAGGTTGTTGGGGACAGGTTTTCTAAACAATATCATAAAAGTAGAAGATGAAAAAATTATGAGAAATTCAGCATCAATGGTCATTGTACATACAAAGAGAAACACTCCAGAAAGTATCTTGATGTGGGTCTAGCTAGCTGAAGCTCATTAAAGACAAGTAATGCTGAGGTATTGGTATTTGCTATGTATATCCCAAAGACTTGCCCAATAATTCTCTTTTTCATTGTATGTTAAAGAAAGCTATTGTCCACAACAACATGAAAGGAATACAGTAGGAATGGCCAAGGTTAAATGTAAAAAAAAAAAAAAAAAAAAAAAATTCACCCCAGGAAAAAGCACAGAAAGCTCAAAGAATAGTTGACAGGCTGTAAAGAGCTTTGTATTTTCCTAAAAAAGGGCCCATCTTCTCACTATAGAATACAGTAATGAAGTGCATACCTGACCCAGCAGCTCACAAACAGGTTATCAAATTGATTTCACCTAGATCTGTTAGGAAAGAAATGTCAACAATAAAATGATCATGCAACCAGAGAAAAGTAAGTTAGATGCTGAGTCTACTATTTTTTCTTTCCTGCCAACAGAAAGTTCTATTTGTTTGTAAAACTTAATTGCATAGTTATAGATGCTTAGGAAGTGCTGAATTACTAGTAATCTGTCTCCAACATACAGTTCATACATTACTGATACATCAGAACTTTGTTTAGACTTCGTAAGAAAAGGACTTTGTCATAAACTTAAAGAAAAAATAAAACCACTACAATGCTAAATCTTCTATTGGCTCCCTAGTTGAAATTATGTAGGAAAAAAAAAACTCCAAGAAACAAACTGAAATTCATGTCCTCAGAATCAAGCCCCTCTCTTAGACATGTATGAAAGTTTTTTTTCAGTGTTTGAATATGTCTGTGTATTACTTCTCTGCAGTCCCTCAAGCAGTTAACAGTGATATAGGAATGATATTGGACCTCCAAAAGATATAGGGGAAATATTTTAACTCCCAACCAGGTGGATGTTTGCTACGTCAAATTCATGTCCCCCAGACTCAAGGAAGTTAAGAGTAGGAAACATATCAAGGAGGAGGGATACATCTCTTGAGAGGCAGGAGTGGTCCTCAGCAGCTTGCCAAAGAGCCCATTTTTCAGGGGAAATAGTTATAGAGCAGAACCACATGGCTATAATCAACAAAATGATAAATATAGCCTCTTAGGCAATATTAATCTAATGGGGAAGCAAGTAATATAGCAAATCGAGAAAGAAAGAACACAGAACTTTCCGGGAAGGAATAAGTCTGAGGGTCTTGGTTACCTATTGAGGTGACTGACATCTATCCAGACTGTACTAGACCAGGTATGACCACTTATCTTAGGCCTGGTCATTTTGTCTACATTGAGACCTGGCTTTCAACCAATGTGTCTCCAGCCACAGTTGTGATGAGCTTTCTTCTCTGCATGTCTCTCCCAAGGGCCCAACCCTATCTGACTGCTTATAATAATTCTACCTAAGCTGTTATATAGTAGGATTAGTAGAGAATGCTGACAGTAACAATGAGCTAGTATTCCCTTGTTTGGTCTTCTTTTTATCTTGTTACTCTCACTCTCTTTCAACTTCCCTCTTGCATTGAAGATGACTTCAGTTTTATGGGAAGCTGCCATAAAATGATTTCTGTATACTACTTTCCTACCAGCTACAGAAATATTGAACTACGTGTATAGCTTCTTGCTGTCGTTCTCCACTGTATTTGCTGGGATTATTGTAATATTTTCTTCCACACCAAGCATTTGCTTTTCAGCCCTTTCTATACTATATTCTTATTTTAATAAATCAATCTCATAAAATTGATTTTTTTGTGTGTATTAGCACACATCATTTATACAATGGGCTTGAATGTATTGGACTGTTTTTGAAAGCTTTGTGTCCTAACCCATTATTTTAAAAACTTCAAACCCACAGAAAATTCAACAAATAATAAAATTATCACTCATGTCTTCCTCAATCTGATTTACCTCATCTTGCTAACTTCCCTTTATTTCTCAGGGTACTTTGTCCCTAAAGACTTGAGTAAGTATCACCCAAGAAGAAGTACATTCTGCCACATGAACACAGTATCATTATTATGCACAAAAATATAACGATAATATAATAATTTTGTGTAATAAAATGTCCACTTCTCAATTTTTTCCAACTGTTCCCACACATACTTTCTTGGAATTTCATTTTAGTTTTCCTTTCATTATTGATCCAGTATGCTACAATGGATTATGTATTACATTTGATTGTTATAACCCTTTAGTCTTCTTTAATCTAGAAAAATTTCACTGTCTTGTATTTTGTCTTGCCTGAAAAGCTTGCTTGATTATAAATCATCTTGTAGTCAGCATTTATCTCATTACTTTCTGATGGTAGACTATGGTTAAACATTATGGCAAGAGAATAGTACCACTGTTGTATCTGCAGTGTAACATAGTAAAAGGCAAAAAGGAATCTCTAATACTGATGGGGGAAAATGTAGTAATTTGGTTAAAATGGTAAATACCAGCTTTGTATGGTAAAAGTATGTGTTTTTCCACTTCTTTGTAATGAATAAGCTATTTGTGCAATGGTATTTGGAAACTGAATATTCTATTCCCAGTAAGTTTTATCCATCTTTTTTGGTTTTTGTTAGAGACTTGCCTACCTTAATTAGCACTTGCAAAATTGTGATTTTTCTATTTATCATTTCTACTCTATGAGATGGTAATTTATTATAGATAAGGTATTTCTTTCGTTTCTTTTTTTGAAGATGACGTTGTAACTGTCTTTTTATTCACTATACTGTAGTCTTTTTATTCAGTGTGGTATAATATTTGTATTAGTACTCATTTTGTTTTTTCAATGAATTCATTTTAAGCTTTATTGTTTTCAGAAAATCAATGAAATATTAATTCAAAATTAAATATTTGAAAGTAATTCAACTAAGAAAAAGTTTTCATAATAGTAAAGAATTACTAAGAGTAAAGCACCATGAATGTTGGAGTGGTAAGTATATGACCAGCTCTTCTAATAGTTTGGATTAGGACATTGCACAAAGATCTAGTATGTTGTGGACATAGTGTCCATGACACTAGTGGTCAGGTGTCACTTGTGGGACTGAACCACTGCTATTTCCTTGATGCCAACCCTGTAGATCTGGACACAGTCATGACCCATAGGGTGCTGAAGAAGTCCATTTGTAGAACATGCTGATGGAAATATTTTGCTGCTGCATACAAAAGGATAATTGAAAGACTGCTTTTGTATACCTCCTTCTCATTTGTTTGCCCTACTTGGTGAGTTCTTTCCATTCTCCTTCATAGAGTTGTGGTCATTTTGATCCCTCTCTAGAATATTTTTGATAGTCTGTGTAGGGTTGAGTTTGTCATCATGAAATTCTTTAGTTGTTCTTTGTTATGGAACTATTTCACTTCTTCACTGAACTTGAAAGAGAGTTTTTCAGGGTATTGCAGTTTGGGTTGGAATTTCTTTTTTCTGTCTTTTTTTTTTTTTTTAGGACAAGTTCTACAGGTTCTTACTACACAGATCAGATGCGTAGTGATCCTTATGTTTTCAGTTTCCCAAAGTGCTAGGATTACAGGCATGTACCACCACACTCAGCCTTGGAATTTGTTTTCTTGCACGACTTGAAGTACTTTATTCTCTTCTTGACTTGATAGTTTGTGAAGAGAAATCTGCCATGATTCTTATGGGTTTTCCTTTAAATGTGATGTTTCTTTTCTCCAGCAGCTTTTAGTATACTATTCCTACACTGGATTTCTGGGATCTTGATGATTATATGTCTGGGTGTGGTATAAATTGGGTTGATGCTATTTAGAATTCTATATGTATTGGCTACCTAAACGCCAGATTGTTTCCCCATATTTGGGAAGTTTTCTGTTATTACTTCTGTCTATATTCTTTTTATATCATTTGTATTGACTCCTTTCTCATTGATGCCTATTAGTCTCACATTGTTCGTCTTTGCATCATCTTGCAGATGTTGAATTATTTTGTCCTGCATCATAGTTGTTTTTAAGAGATTTTTTCTTACCTTTTCATTAGCTGAAATGGTGTCTTCAAGGTCTGAAAGTCTTCTTTGCCAGCTTGTGATTGAGGTTTTAATTTCCTATATAGCACTTTGAATCTGCTTCTTGCATTTTGTTACTTTCCTATATTGCTCATTCAAGAATTCCATCATTTTTCGCTTCTCCTCTATTTTTTTTTTATCATTGTCTTCTTTAGGAGCATTTAGTACTTTTTTCATTATTGTTATCATTTCTTTTTTTACTTCAAAAATTATTTCTGATCTGATTTCCTCTATATCTTTCTGCAATTGTTTCTTTATTTTGGATGCTATTATTTCAGAAATTTTAGGTGTGTGATTTACAATTTCTTCTATACTATTGTCCCCTGCATTTGTTCTGGGTGGGCTCAGGACCTGAGAGTGCATTTTGCTCCTTCTTTCTGTCATTTTGGATAGCATTGTCTTCCGACCTTTAGTGTAGAACTTGGTGCAGTTATTACCTTAGCTCCAGGTCCAGATCTACCAAGGTCACCTCTGAATGAACCTGCAGTACGGCAGCATTTCATCTGAGCTTGTGCTCACACCTGAAGCTGATCTTTCAAGAAGCCAAGAACAGGCTTTCTGCTCCTGCTTCAACTGAAACAGGGACACTTGGAACAACATGATGTGTGCCATGGCAGTCTGGTCTTCCTGCACATCTGTGCCCTGTGATCCTAATCATGATCCATCTTGGTGCACCACTTCTCTCTTATAAAGGATTATGGCTGGTGTGCTCCAGTTTATTAATCTGAGTTTGCCTGTTTGCTGTTAAAGAGGAGCAATTCCAGAGGTACAGATACATGGTTTCCATCTCCTAATGGTCCAAATGACATTCTAGGTACAAAAGTTTTGCTCCTGATGGTGAAGTCTTGCTTCAGAATTCCAGGATTCTTCTTTAATTTTCTTCCCAGAGTTGCTACAAATACCACACAGGATCTTTTCTCACTGTGGACACCCTCACACCATACAGTGAACTCTTTCTGTGCAAAGCTGACAGCCATTCATCTTTCAGTATATGAGCCAGAGAGATCTCTACATATGGAATATGTCGCCTCCACCATCCCTGTTGTGCTTCCTTTTCACAGAAGGAGGTACTACATGAGGTAATACTTTGTGTTTTACTTTAGAGATGATTTTCCAACATCTCTGATTGCTAAAAATTTAAATGTTTGATAGACATAGTGGGCCCCCCCAAAGTGTACAGGCTTCATCTTTACTGTTTGAATCATTTATCCTACTAAGGCCTCCTGCACACCAGGAACTTCTTGGTTATGAACCTTGATTAACATAATGAAATCTGTCAGATGGATTAATGGGGCATTATGTGAGATCCCAAATGGTTTGGATCTGTTTGGGCTATAATATGACAATGGGAAAGTTAAGAGGTCTGGAACAAAATTGTTCTGTATCCTGATCAAGATTAAAAAACAACATATTCACTAAACCGATCGCTGTCCACATTATAAATGAGGTTATATTAATTTTTTCTACCAAAGACATCAAATTACCATGGTAGATAGTGGCAGAGCTTGTATCAGTTCAGGTAATTTGTAATATTTGTCTAGTTTCACAGAAGCCAAACTGGTAAAATAAAAGGATGAAAATGACTGTTACTTTATCCTTTTGAGTTTTTATTTTTTATAATTTTATTAGCACATGTTTACAATTTATAATGCTATGTTCATCTTAGGAGTAGGTACATGCACATTCTTTCTATTTTTCCTTCCTCTCCTTTGCTTTTCTATTTCTCCATCACTGGTCCCCTTCCCTTTCGACAATAACCTATCTCCCTGTTACCTATTTATCTTTTCTTTTTTTAAAACTATTTCATTCTTTGTATTTCTCAGATAACAAATGTTATTTATTATTTAAACTTGGTGTCTTATTTATTTCACTTAACATTGTGGTCTCAAGATATGCATTTTTCTACACATGACTCCATTATATCTGTAAATTTATGACAGAGTAGTTCTCCACTGTGTCTAAATATCATATTTTCTTTATGGATTCATCTGTTGCTGGTTACAGAGGCTGCTTCCAAGCTTTACCTATTACAAGATGTGATGTTGTAAGCATGGGTATGCACAGATCACTGTAATATGATATTCCTAACTCTTTGGGGGAAGATACTAAGAAGTAGAATACATAGAACAAATGAAATTTGTAGTTGTAGTTTTATTAGGACTCTCCATATTGATTTCCGTACCGGTTATATTAATTTACATTCCTACTGACAATGTAGAAGAGTAACTTTTTTCCCTACAGTCTTGCCAAAATTATTTTTTTTATGGTGCCCATTCTTTCTGGAGTAAAATGAATCTCAATGTTGTTTCGCTCCACCTTTTGCTGATTGCCAGAGATGGTAAACATTTTTTCATACGTCTATTGAATATTTGTATTTCTTCTGAGAAATGTGTATTCATTTTGATTCTTAAGGCAGCACTAATTTTTGCAATTCTTGGGAAGCAATATTGAGTTTCTCTTTTATCTTAACAAGAGTTAGCAGTGGAAATTGTTTCAGTTCCACTTGGTCATTTCAATTCTTACTCATAGACCAAGAAGAGAATCTGAGGGTTATACCAACTGCCAAGTATGTAAGGCCCAATTCTAGGACTAAGTGAATCACTGATAGGCATGAATACAGACTCAGAGAACCCAGATCTGAACAATGTTTCTCGGCCCTAATTTGGTTCTCTAACAGGGAACCATGATGATACTTAAGTCTCCAGATTTCACTATCAACCTTAACATGGGTTCTTCCTCCTTTCAATGTCTTCTACTTCCTATCATGACCTCATCGTCACCCAAATAAATGATTCTACATTTCTCTATGTGTATGGAAATCACCACTATGTTCCTGTGCCATGATATTTTAAAGCCTTTTCTCCATATCTTTATAAATGTATATAATAGGCCCAGATGTGTCCATTCCAAAGTTCATTGCCTAGGTTACCTTCACTAGAGACCTGAATTTAGAATAGCAGACTTTACCTTGTGGAGCATTAGCCTTCTTTAAAACTCATCCTCTACCAAATGTGGAACTAATTCCCAATTTTTTTTGTTGTCCTTGTACAAACACAGATCTTTCAGTGATTTTTCTGGCTATTACTGGCCCCTGGCTGTTTACTATCTTCCCATGGGGTATCAGTGGCAATCATAGCCATGTTTTACTGTTATGCTAGTGCTACTACATCCTCCATATGGCTCAGACAGAAAAAGGAAACAAAGCACTTTATAATGCAGTCCCTTTCACTGGTATACTCTTTAAACTCTTTACCAGTAAACTTAAGCCTGGGAGTGCCTTTGCCCAACCTATTACCAGTGAAGGTGAGACCAGTGCCAACTAGATTATTGCTGCAACTGCTCCAGATGGGCACTTCAGAAGCAGGTGCTGTGTGGACATTGGGGTGCCAGATTAGAGACTATAACTTTCAAAGGAAGAGAGAGGAAATTGGTTAATGAAAAGGGAGAAAAACAACTGAGCTGTGAGCAATACAAAACCTTAGGTCATCTGGTAAAGATCCTGGACTACTTTCCCACAGAGCGGTTCAGCTTTGGACCTTTGTGCTCCTGCCTCCCTTACTCACAGGACGTGGTGGCCTTGAGGAAGTGTGTGACTGCATGCAAGAGCTGACAGCTGGAAACTGTCCCTGTCTGCACTCCCCACAGCTGGGTAGCATGGGTGTCCTTAAAAGAGGACTCGGCTAGCACATTTCAGTATCTACCACAGTGTTTAACTTTATTTTTGAGATGATTTAAATATTTACATAGGCTAAAAGTTAAAACTACATAAAAAGCTATACTTCAGGAAGTTTCATTATCATGTCTTTCCCTTTCAACTCTGTATCAAACCACTTCCTTAGTTCCTGCTTTTTTTAGACTGGGTTTTTTGTTTCTGCAAAAATAAACCCACATACACATATTTATTTTCCCTTCCTTCTTACATAAGGGTTAGCATTTCATCTATTCTCATTTTCCCTCTTGCATTCCAGTTAGCAAGTATCCTAGAAATACATATGGGATACTAAGATTTTCCTCACCTTTGTATTCTTTGTCTGTGTTGGCCTCTTTATCTTCTAACAGCTGCTTGAAACTCTACTGTGTGTTTATTAAGCAATCATCTATAGATAGATACTTAGGTCAGTTTCCAAATTTTTCTTATCATGAATAATGGTACAAACTATAACCTGTTGTATTTTTCATATTTTCACATCTTTGAGGTGAATTCCATGAACTTGGAATGCTCAAGCAAGTGATAATTGCATGTGTATTTTTGACATATATTGTCAAATCCCCTGCCATCGAGGTTATGCCTTTTTGTTCTACTACCAGTTATTTGAGAGTTGTTTTTGCAAGCCTTGCTAACAAAATATGCTGTTTTCTCTGGAACATTTGTTAATCAAAGAGGCAAGAAACCTAACAATTTTTAGTCCCATAGAAGTTTAGCTCCTGTGATCTTTCCTGTGGATCTTTGTTCTATGGAATTATAAACCGGAAGGTAACTTGGCTATCTTTCACCGCTATTCTCACGAATACAGCACTTTCCAGCCAACTCATCCTTTCCAATTCCATTTTCATTGTGATTCAGAGTGAAGCTGACCTTCTTTCTGTTCATCAAAGTCTCTGGATCATTCAGGGCTCTCAATATAAAGAGAATCCATACAATATGTATTTTGCCAACAATTGTTGCAGGGTGGGTTTTACAGAGGCGAATACTGAGATGGATTGTCTATGCCTCTATATATAGCTATAGCAATCTATTCATCTATGTATATAGAGAGATTTTTAGATGAACACCTAATTTATTATTTATTTATAGTAAATTATATAACACCCAGATTTATAGCTCTCTAGATAAACCTAGATAAATACTAAATATCTTTATGTAGGTATATATCTTTTTATATGTCTCCATTTACTGATCAATTAATTAATAGATAAATACATAGATTGAGATTTAAGCAATTGGTTAATGGAGCTGTGGAGTCAACAAATCCAAAATCCACAAGGCAGTCTGCCAAGTTGAAACTTAAACAAACAATAACTGATTTTTCCATCTTAAAGTAGAATTTCTTCTCTGAGAAAACGTGGTTTTGATCTTCAAAAGTGCCTGTCAAGTAACTAGTTGAAGCCTACCCACATTATAGAAGATAATTTCTTTTACTTACAATCGAGTACAGATGTTAATCACACTCAAAATACCAAAACATAGCAACATCTACATTAGCACTCAATTAAATACTAGCAGTACAGTCAAGCAAAGTATACATAAAACTAACCATCACACATTCCAAATTTCCTCTTGCATTTCCTGTTTCCTAAAAGTCTCTGCCTCCTAACTCTAAAATGAAAGCCTGGGGCTGGGGAGACAGCTCAGTAGAATAAGCCTTTGCCTGGCAAGCACAAGGTCCTAAGTTCAACCCCTGGCACTGCAAAAAATAAAATAAAATGAAATGAAAGCCTTTAACTTATTGTTCAAAGTTTTAAAAATTATTTACCAAACGAATGAAAATTGAACTCCTTCAACTCACATGTTTTTAATGTGCTGGACAATGGAAAGCCTATCCCAGGCATGATCTCTCCAGAAGCCCTGTGGAGACATGGAGGAGGAGCTAAAAGCATGAGATGCTTTCTCAGACCTGCTAGACCTGACTAATCAACCTCCCAGTCACATTTGAGAAAAAGTCTCAACGTTTCTCTTCCCATCTTTCATACTTAGTACTACTTCTGGGAGATAGAGGCAGGCTTGGAGTATAGCACTACTTCTGGGAGGTAGAGACAGGTTTGGAGTATGGCCATACCTAATCATAGCAGAATCTTTTACAAAAAAAAACCTAACATGTTAATATTATCTTTTAGTTATTTTGGACTGATCAGGGCTGCAATCTCCCAAATAAGTGTACAGTGAAGGTTTAAATAAATGAGGCAAGTGGTATAATTTTAGGACTCCAAGTGATCAAAACCTCTAACAGATTGAAGGATAAAACAAAGATCTTCACTGGTCAGCCTTTGTTTATTTTATTTTATTTTTTTATTTTTTTATTTTTTTTTGTCTTTTTGAGACAGGGTCTCACTATGCAGTTGAGGCTGGCCTTGAGCTCACTTTTGTAGCCCAGGCTGGTCTCGAACTCGCACTGATCCTCCTGCCTCAGCCTCCCGAGTGCTGGGATTATAGGCGTGCGCCACCACGCCTGGCAGCCTTTGTTTATTTAGTTATCAAAACAAGGGATGGTAATACTGAAGAAAAGCTGTAGCCTCTCAAGGACTTCTCCAACTAAAATATTATGTTAATTTAGGAGAACTATGTTATTTTCAGGAAGGTCTCCACCCAGGAGTAAGATGCCTGCAGCTAAGAGTTGTTACCTAGTTAACTGAGGTTAGAGCCAGGTGTCCTTAGCTATGGCTTTATCTTGTTCCTTGAGGAATGAAGGCTTCACTGCCATTACAGCACTCAGTCAAGCCAAAGACTCATAGGGGTTCATTTGTGTCCCTTTAAGTATGCTGCCCATCTCCAGACAAGACACTAAGCCTTGGACAGAGTTGCAACTAAACATAGCAAGCTAACTGATTAATTCCTGCTAAGAGAAGCTTCATAGTGACCTCCACAAAACTAAACAAAACAAAACGCAGGGTTTTTTTTTTTTCCATGAGGCTGTTTCTTTTTACATGTTTGTTTGCTCTTAGATGAATTTTGGTCTAGTATTGAATTAGATTGAGGAAGGGACTTTGTTTTGTTGTGCTGCTGAACTTGAATGTAGAATAGTTATTGTTATATCACAGGACTTTAATATTGGATGTCTGATATTTGAACTACATTTTTTACTTATTTTATTAGATATTAAAGGAAGAGGATTCTGTGATTCTGCTTTGTTCCACCACTTTATTCCTATGTGACTTTTGCAGCCAGAAAATGCATTTGTTTGCTCATTTTCTGGTGCTAGTGATCAAATGCAGGGCCTTATGCATGTAGCTAAACCCTCTACCACTGAGCTGCATCTGCAGCCCAGAAAATGTAAATTATAAGTTATATCAAAATTCTAGGAATATTTTAAAACTTCCACATAAGAAATAAATTCTATCATGTTGCATGAAATAATTTTCACACAATACTCATAATACTTAGTACTTAGAAGATACGGTATAGTATGCAGTTAAGGTGTAAGCTTTGGAGTTAGATTAACCAACTTTAACCGTGCTGTTTTTCAGCTGAATGATTGGGGGCATCACATTAATCTTTCTAATGTTAGGATTCAGCTCTATACCACGATGAATAATACCTACAGGGCTGTTGTAATAACTAACAATTATGTAAACTGCTTTACATACAGCAGGGAATACGTTTTTTTATTGGGTACCATAAAACTTTCTGACAGTGTGAGCTTATAAACTGCTTCTCAGAATGTTTTGAATAACAAAACAAACTACAGAGGATTTCAGGGGAAAGAAATCATATTAAAATGTTATTAAGATAAATTTCAAAAGACAAATATAGACTATGAGCTCTTCATTAGCTTATCAAACAGTAATATTTAGCAACAAGTTTAATAATATATTTTTTATTGTGGAATACACATTCTCCTATCATGTTGAAGTAGTGATTAGTGTGAATATTATTTTGCACTATTGATATCAACTTAATATGATAGAAAAATATCTGTGATCTTTGTTGGTAATACTTTACTTACTTCTATGGATTGTTGCCTGCATTAAGAATTGAATAAGTTATTAGAATGTTATTAGCATGATAGAAGTAATAAAAACATGTAATTTGGGGCCTGGCAGGATGGCTCAGTGGTCTAAAGCGCCTGCTTAGGAAAGCTTAGGCGGCTGCAAGTACCCTGGTTCTATCCCCGGCACTACATGCTGCGCCAGCTCTGCCCTCAGGGCAGGCTGAGCCGGCCATAAAAATAAATAAATACACAAACAAAAGTTCTGAAACAAGAAAAATAAATAAATAAATAAATAAATAAATAAATAAATAAAATTCTTTATTTAAAAAAAACATGTAATTTTTCCCACTCAGTTCTATGAATTTCAGATAAAGAATTACAATTTTTACTCCATAAATATATACAGTTATTATGTGCAGATTAAAATTTTTAAAACTATTAAAAGAGATGCAAGCAATTTCAGTCACTGGAGTAATTGTTAGGACTCTATGCTTCAAAATTCAAGGTCTCTCATGCTAATTTTTGAAAGCCATGAAGTGTGCAATTGTTCCCTTTGCATGAGTTTTTACTCTGACACAATGTCTGCTTTCCTTGACTTCCACATCTAAGACAATTAGATATGAGCACAGAGCAGATTATGAGCATTAAACATAATTTAACACACTGCAAATCCACAGACAAGTACATTCAAGAGGATGGGGCATGAAAGGTAACTGTGAAAGCGGTAGAGAGAGGCTGTCATTTGAGTTGGGACTCCTGAATGCAAGCAGGGATGATAATAGAAGAGTCATGCTTATTTAAGAACAGAGCAATTTCCTTTCCCTGTCAAAATAAACTGAGTGCTACTGGCAGAAGGGACCGAGAAAGCAAACATGTTGGTCAGCCACTATCCTTTCCTGAGCTTTAGCTCTTTGATTGTTTCGGATCCTGGAATTGAAACGAAGGCCTCGTAAGTATTAAGCGTGCAATTTACCACTGAAGCCGACTCCCCCCCACCTCCTGTATCCTTTTCTTAACATACCCACTTACCTAAGACTCCCTTCCATTTGTACAGTCTTGGCAATTATACAGAGAATTGAGGTTCTGCCCTAGGGTCCTGTCCTATATAACACAGCGTCTGGTATCTGGGTTTCAGGGATTCCTGCAGCTCTTCTACCACATCTGTTCGCTCCATGAGATTCTTAGCATCTTTTCTAGAAACCATTGATTCATTCCTTGAGTACTTCCTCATGCCTGGCACTACTTTATTGGAGACCCTTTTTACAGCACCAGTTATCATGGATCCCTGCAGTGAGCTCCAGATCCCTTTTTAAAAAATGTATTTTAGTACAGGGTCTACAAGATCACACATGTAGGGATTCTCCTGTATTCGGCCTCCCATGTGCTGGGATTACAGATGTGTGTCTTCAGACCCAGTCTCAATCCCCATCTCTGTGTGACCCGGAGGCATGGCCAGACCAGCACTCCAGGGTTGGAGCCCCAGCCCCTGCATTTTGCCTAAGCAGGTGCTTTAGTACACTGAGGTATCTGGCTGACCTGAGTTCCAGATCTGCCTGGTATTATGGAGCACAGGGAGAAAATAGAAAAACAGAAAAGACACAAAAATTATAAGAAAACAAGATTCTGGGTGGTCAATGTGCTCTGGGAGCAAAGACCAACAATCCCCAGCTAGCTACCTTTTCTTTTTTACCAGTACAGGGGGAGAGGCGGGTGCTTTTTCAGGAACAGAACAGAAATAGTGGTGGAATGGGCAAGTTTAACATAATGAAGGAAATAAGTCAAGACTCATTCCCACATCTGAGCGCTAGCTTTCCTGTTTTTCCTCAGCAGAATTCATCCTGCTCTGTGAGTTTCAGTCTCAGGAGGAGGAGGAAGCAGGATTTCTGTATTTCAAAACCAATCCACATGCAGGGCAAGGAGGGCCTTGGATAGATTCTATATCAATTCATAATTTGTAGTCCCCAACATTTCTCCCTTTTTGTTTTTGTAATTGTAGCAGTTGAAACAACATATAGGTGGTAATGGCCCTCATAGCA
>PVJA010044803.1:0-15867 GCA_004027025.1 Myocastor coypus | reverse complement strand
AAAAAAAAAGTGACCAGTATTTTGTCATTAATTTTTCCATAGTTACCACTCAAAATGTATTCTGATGGTATATTATTTATATGTCATTCTGAATATCAGATTAAGTAATTGATATTTCCCTATATAGAAATCAAAAGTAATTGTAATAAATGCTTTCAGAGCACAAATCTCAAATGCTTAAGTGTTGCTGAAATAAATTATTTTACTCTATACTGGGAAAAAATTTTCATACTTAACTCATGCTTTGATATGCGTAAAGGTCATTTGTCAGTACTATTCAGGTATAACTTTTAAAATTAATTGCTTTTATACTAATTGACTAGTTAACAAGCATCAAATATGTATGTGCATATTTCTGTATCCATGTACAAAGGAATAGTGTGAACATCAAATAAAAATCTTGTTAGCAATGTTATGTAAGCATTCATTTTTCTTTGTTTTAATAGTCTTTGTTTCTACCTGTTTTATACATGAACACTAAAAGTAGTATGATGAGAAAAACATTTTGAATAATAGTACATTGAAATGATAAAGGCATGTCTTTGGGAGTCAAAATACAGATTTAAAAATAATAATGGGAGAAAATGTGTGTTCATTGTCAAATGCAGAAATTTCTTTTTGTTGTTGAAATATATGAAAAAGTTTTTAAATGAATGTAAGATTAACATGTTCTTTCTCTGTATGAACATGTATTGTTAAAGTTTTAGGCAATTGCTATATAACCAGCACCTTAAACTGACAGAAAATTCTAAGTCCCTATTACTGGCTATATTTTATATTCTTATCTTAGTAAGATTTTCTTTTCAGTTTTCATATCTAATTTTTAATCACAATGAAAATTTGCCTTGATTTCTAAGGCATATTTAAACATAAAAGCTTTCAGAGACAAAAATATTAGTTTTTCCTCTCTATATACTTTTATTCTAGTACTTATGTACTCAAATATTTAAGAAACAAACAGTAAAAGAGGAAACTGCTATATGTATTTACAATTTTCATATTTCTTACAATGTCTATAATTAAATTTCTAATATCATGTTAATTTTTAGTTGGAAGAGAAGCAGTTAAAACATTTTAGCTTACATTTGGTGGGTGTATTTTTATGTGTTTGAATTTGGGGGATGTTTCTTTAATTGGTCAAGTGTGTGATGCCACTATAAAACACTTTTCACTGTCAGTCTCAAGGACTACTTATTGTTTTCCGTAGATCTGGAACATATTTATTGTCGTCCTTTACCTTGAAGTTTGTCTGAAAGACAATAATTCCATTCCATTCATTCTAGGTCAAAACATGAAGCAAATGGCTGCAAATGTTTCCAATGAATTTCTACTATAAATATAGTTAATCTGAACACCATGGATCTATAAGCCTTTTCCTTAATTATTTAGGTGGGGGGTCCTGGTGCCTGTATAAAACATACTCTATCAATATAAATCACTAATTATGTTTTTCCCCTCCAGGCCTGATGGAATCGGAACTGTTTCAATGGAAGAAAAAGAGAGGTTTGAAGAGATAAAAGAGAGATTGTCTTCCCTTTTAGAAAATCAGATAAGCCATTTCAGGTGTATTTTTTATTCATCATTAGAGTTTGTTTGTTTATCTGCTTCAATCCTCCTTACAGATTTCTTTCTTACGTGTTCCTGCCACTGTGCAAAAACTGTGACTCCCCTGTCACCTGCAGAGCATGGCACACGCATTCTCCAGTCTGTCCTCTGTCTATAGCCTGCCATTCCATGCCCCCTGCTCTGTGAGTTGGCCATTCCCCTGGCAGTGTGCATGCCACTCTGCCTCTTGCTTGCCTCCTGTATTCTCATATTTCTCTACCCTTGCAGACTCTTTCTCCTCCTCCTCTCTGTCACCATGCAGAGAGCTGCACATCCCACCTCACTATAGAGCCCTTCGTGCTTATTTCCGCAGATCATGTTCTGAGGTCTTTAGCAGTTAAGTGTTCTCTTCAGTTCTTACTTGCAGTGTAGTTAGGACATCCAGAGCTCAAGTCATTTGACAGCTTTCATTTATATTCTATGAGGATAAAAACCACACCAAGCACAGTTCCTTACTCAAACACTTAGCCATCAGTAATAAGAAACATAGGTAAAGTGAAAATAAATTTCCTGAGAGTATTTCCCATTTTTAGTTCATTGAAAATAATTTAATAATTCAAAATACAAATATGCTAACACATTTCATTTTCTATCATTCTATCTATAAAATGTCACCATGTCCATGTATTGTGAGGCTGCCCACTACTACACTTGCATAATCTGGAGGCATTTCATGTGGGCTCCTTGAAAAAGTACTTAGGCAAACCTACCTTCCACAAACTGCTGTTTACCCATTTGAATGTTGTATATATGGCTGTTTGAAGAATCTGTGGCCCTATGTATATAATATGCAAATCTCCACACTATAATTTTAAAATGACATCAAAGGAATTCTCAGTACACACACACACACACACACACACACACACACACACAAACACACACATGTGCACACACAGACCATCCATTCATTTACAGTAGAGATTTTTTTTTCTTTCGTTTGTTTGTTTATTTATTTTTATGGCCGGCTCAGCCTGCCCTGAGGGCAGGGCTGATGCAGCATGTAGTGCCTGGGATCGAACCTCAGTCCCTGCAGCCACCTAAGCTTTCCTAAGCTGGTGCTTTAGACCACTGAGCCATCCTGCTGGGCCCCTACAGTAGAGATTTTTAACTGAAGCTCAGACTACCACCTTAGACTAGTTAGTAAATAAAAGAATGTTTTTGCTGTCACAATAACCAGTGTTGGACCTAAACAGGTAATACTAGGTTTAGACATGCGGTGCTCAATAGCACAGCTGGATTTAACTTCTACGCTTAAGATTTAGTACTTTCCTTTTTTTAGTTTATGAACAAAGAAGTTATAAAAAGGTTTTTCTATTTTTTAGTTATGTTTCTGCATTCGTTATTGAAAATATTGTCTGTTAGCTTGTATAAATGATTTTCAAATTTATTTTTGTGTCTTTCAATGAAAGCCAATGGAATTTTTATTTTTTTGCTACTGTGGGGACAGAGTTAATGATGCCATTGAATGTCAGTAACCATCTGGATTTCCATGATTTTTTGTATGTAAGATTTCAGTTACCAGTAACAGTAATCCTTCCACAAGATGAACAGTGAATAAGTGTACATGCCTGCTTGCTTGCCATAGGCAGGGCAGGCTTTCAGACAAACCAACTCACTTATTCTCTACCCTTGTGAGATGCCTCATCACCAGAGTGGCAGCGAGCAGATTCCAGAACACATGAGCTTTATAGCCATCCAGGCCAGTATTCAGAGAAAGTAACTGCCTCTGTGTGTCTCTTAAAATCCTAGGTTTCCTTAAAATATCCTAGCAAAATTTCTTTCACACTGAACTTGCCCTGAGTAGATCTGATGGACAATTCTAACCCCAAATCTGAAGCCAGAGGAAGTCTGAGCCCTGAGGCTCAAGTGGGATCCCAGAACTTTCCCACAGGGCATTTCGGGCTTCTTGACCCAACCTGGAAAACAGTAATTCAGGGAGCAATAGTCACACATATTATGTACATTGTAGTAGTCTTTTTCTCTTGCAATTTTGCTTATCTGTAATATATACACATGTAAGCTTATTTGGTTAGATTTTCTAAAGAAATACTGATTTCCCTTTTGTCTGGTATGCAGAAGAAATTAATTAGTCTAAACATTTTGAACTGACTTATGTTCATTTTGGATGTTCATAAGGTTTTTATAAATTTTACCAGTTTTATTTTTCCTGAGTCTATGGAATACTAGGTAAGATTTTTTTTAAGCATTAAAATAGCAGAAATTCTATATAACTATATCTTTAGGAAAATAATATATTTTTAAAAATTCATTGTAAGTATTCTAAATTATCTTCCCTAACCACTTATATTAAAATATATAAAGAAAATAAATTTATGAACTTGTGTTATGTAGGGGAAAAATGGAGTCATAAATAATTTATACTGGAATTTATTTCCTTAGACTCAATTCCTTCTAGAATTAAATTTCAAAAGCAGATAAAATAGTAAGACAAAAGTAAATATTGATGAAAAACTTCTATCGACAGTAATAGATTGAAATGTGAAAAAGCATACTGAACACACACAGTATATAGGTACTGCTATAAAACTGAATACCCCAGACCAGTATTTCTCAAGAAGGTATAAATCCACAAAGATGAGAATAAGAAAAGAAAAAGTGACAAAGAGAAAATTTGAAGAAATATTTTAGAAGTCAAGTGAATCAGTGGTGTCTGACTTAACCATCAAGGAAAAAAAAAATGAGAAAAGAATCAAACTGGCAAGGTAAAAACAGAGAAGCTAATCAAATTACATCATGCAACCACAAAAATGTCTGGAAATTGATGGTATGGAGTTTCCCTAGAAGTTAAGAGTAAAGAATGAGTTGTTGTAAATGTGCTTAAGAAACATGTAGACCAGGGCCCGGCGGGATGGCTCAGTGGTCTAAAGCGCCTGCTTGGGAAAGCTTGGGCAGCTTCAAGAACCGTGGTTCGATCCCCGGCACCACATCCTGTGCCAGCTCTGCCATCGGGGCAGGCTGAGCCGCCCATAAAAATGAGTGAATAAACAAATAAGGGTTCTGAAACAAGAAAAAAATTAATTAATTAATTTTAAAAAAAGAAACATGTAGACCCCAGCCAAGGCGTGGTGGCACACACCCGTAATCCTAGCCCTTGGGAAGCTAGGACAGGAGCATCAGTGTGAGTGCAAGACCATCTTGAGCTAGCTACAAGAGTGAGCACAAGGTCAGTCTGAACTGCGTGTCGAGACCCTGTCTTAAAGAGACAAAAAGAAAGAAAAAAATGGAGATCCCTTATACCTGTTCTCCTACACTGGCAGAAGATTAAAACATTTACCCTCTGCAGATATGTGGACTGGGATAAAGAAGGGAAAGTATGTTCCAAAACATCTGACAATAGAAACCAAGGTAAACTCCTATTCTGCAATTGGAGAATCAGAAACCTTTGGCGGCTCACACACTTGATTCTCAAAATGCTGCAGGCGGAGAGGCTTGTTCCTGGAGTCATAATATAAGCATGTTCCAGTGGTCTAAGACTAGCCCCAGAGACATAAGAGCTATGGAAACCGTGGGCCTCCCAGTCAATCCAGGCAAACACCCTCTGTGTAAAGAATGTCTTCTGTGAGCACCCCTATGTGCATATTGCTTCCACTCACATTTCTAACACTACACTTTTGAAAACTATCATACACTTTGATTACTAGACATTTGATAAAAGCATTTAATATGGGAGATAAGAGGCTAGAGTAGATCATTGGTCTAAATGCCTGTCTGGGAAGCACAGGGACCCATCAAAACCAGGCATAGTGGCACAGACCTATAATCCCAGTGCTGGGAAGGCTGAGATAGGATCACTACAAATTCAAGCTCGGTGGTGAGACGCTATACCTAACACATGAATAAAAGACATATTTATTTATATATATATGAAGTAGAGCCCAATATGGGGAAATAGGAAAGGGTCAACTGGAAATAAAATTTTACATGGAGAGAAGGAAATACAGAAAATCAATGTCTTCCTACACAATTTTGAAATATAAACCTTGTATAAGCTAAGTTTATATAGAGCATATATAAAATAAAAAGGAAATCAGATAGAAAAAAACCTGAAAGAATAAATAGGAGCTCTTAAAAATTTTGTCAATATGCCACACATATAGGCATACTGGAGAGATGCTAAGGGAATGAAAATTACCAGAAAGAAGAGCATGTTAAAAATAAGAAAATCAGGACACTTGCCTAGCAAGTGCAAGGGCCTGAGTTCAATCCCAGGTTCTGAAAAGAAAGAAAGAGAGAGAGAGAGCAAGCAAGCTAAGGAAAGTTAAGTCTAGAGGTAGGATGTTATCAATCTACTTGATTAAAATATTTCCGCAGTTGAAAGACTTAAAATTTTTGAATTAAAAGAGCCTGTTGGGGCCCGGCAGGGTGGCTCAGTGGTCTAAAGCGCTTGCTTGGGAAAGCTTGGGCGGCTTCAGGGACCCCGGTTCTATCCTGGGCACCACATGCTGCACCAGCCCTGCCCTCAGGGCAGCCTGAGCCGGCCATAAAAATGAGTGAATAAACAAATACAGGTTCTGAAACAAGAAAAAAATAAATAAAATTTAAAAATAGTAATAAATAAATAAATAAATAAATAAATAAATAAAAGAACCTGTTGCAGCCTGGCCAAATAGCTCAGTGAACTGAAGTGCCTGCTTAGGCAGAGTGCAGCTGTGGGGGCTCAATCCCCAGATGCTGTGCCAGCCCTGTCCTCATAGTACACTGAGAGGAGGCTTGGGACTGGGCACCGTGGCGCATGCCTATAATATCAGCACTTGGGAGAATCGCTACAAGTCCGATCTGTGTAGTGAGACCCTGTAGAAACTGCACTAAAGATATTTTTTTAAAGCCTGTTGAATAATCAGTAAAATAAGATACTCATCAGGTTATATTTTTGTGAATTTTTAGAAAGTTTATAATAAAAATTATTGAAGCATCCAGAACTAGAAAATAGGCCTCACACAGAGAATAAGGAATCAGAATTCGTTTGTAGCCATAATTCATTCTATAAATATTTTGTGCCTACTATTTAGCAGGCAGGCTACAGAATTTGAAGACCAGCCTGGTGTTTTTATTTTAATGGAAGAAGTAATGCTGGTATCCAGAAAACAGTGCTGTGGACTTTGCAGTTCTGAGAAAGGATCATTACGATGTGGAGTTCGCACCAACAAAAGCGCATATTAAGTGTGATGGGAAAGTAATGATAGTTCTCAAAGATGTATTCAGAAAATATGCCTCCTGTCTTTTCTTTGGTAAATTGTAGAATTGCTCAAAACCAAGTAGGAAACAAAAATTTAAAGTTTCAGAAACAGGAAATAATATTCACGATAGTAACAAGATTATAAAATATCTGAAGACCAATCTTATAAAAGATATGTAAAACACATACAATGCAAAGTGCAAAATATTTCTGAGAAAAATTGAAGTAAATGTAAACACAGGAGGTACTTGTTTGTATATAAGAGTCATGAGACTCAATATACCTCAGCTGTCAGTTCATCTTTAATTATTGCATCAATCTAATGCTATTGCAATCAAAGTC
This sequence comes from Myocastor coypus, assembly GCA_004027025.1. Taxonomy (NCBI): domain Eukaryota; kingdom Metazoa; phylum Chordata; class Mammalia; order Rodentia; family Myocastoridae; genus Myocastor; species Myocastor coypus. The sequence goes on along the minus strand of PVJA010044803.1, from coordinate 8,720 downwards.
ATAGTAGGACTTTGAAGAACTTAAACTGGTTCTTGGAATCACTTTTTTAAAGGATAGGATTGGAATATTATAATACTAATTCCCAGATTTATAAGCTTCCATAATTGATGGTATGCTACGAGAGTCAAAGAGAAGAACCAAACACATGTAATAAAGCTGTGATAAGGAACCTAACTCACCATACCTAGTTTAGGCCTGCACATTTGATCATTCATATCATAGCAAAAGAATTTTCAGGATGATTTAGTAAGAGATATGGGAAGGTTTTTATTATGTGGAAATTAAAGAAATGGAATTCAGGCCTCAGAGAGAGACAGAGAGAGACAGAGAGAGACACACCTTATTTCGTGGTACTCAGAACATTTATGCTTCTCTCCAGGGGGCAGAAACCTGAGGAAAAGGTGACTCATCCCATCCATTATAATTCCAGCCCATTTTATAAGTACCAGCCTAGCTTTTTGTTTGTTTGGTTGGAGTTTTGTTACTGTTTTACTGAAAGATCTACAGAGTCTCACTACACAGACTTGTAGTGATCCTGCTGTTTTCAGCCTCCCAAGTGCTGGGATTACAGGCATGTACTACCACACCCAGTCTCAGTGTGCAGAGGGTCAGGGCTGGCACAGCATGCCAGGGATTGAACCCCGGTCACCATGTCTACCAAAGCAGGCGCTTTAGTCTCCTGATTTTTTTTTTTTTTTTTTTTCTTGTTTCAGAACCCTTGTCTATTCACTCATTTCCATGGCCGGCCCAGCCCGCCCCAAGGGCAGGGCTGGCGCAGCACGTGGTGCCGGGGACCAAACCGCGGTCCCTGAAGCCGCCCAAGCCTTCCCAAGCAGGCGCTTTAGACCGCTGAGCCATCCCGCCGGGCCCCTCCTGATTTTTTTTAAATGTAGATCATTTAAGCATTCTCTGAATTCTCTCAAACTGTTCCTTAATCTTAGGGCCAGATTTTTGTTCTTTAATTTATAATGAACCCACTGACGAATTTTGGGTATTCTGGTTCTGGAAGGAGAGGAGCATAAATGTAACCAAGGGGAAGCTGATACCATTTACCTTGAATGAATTTACTGCATCACAGAAGGTGCTGTTTTACAGTATTTGTGGTTCTGATTTCTTTGTTTTTTGTCCTATTTTTTTTTCTTTCTTCATTCTCTCCCTGCCCCAGACTTTGATCCTATTGATCTTTTTAATATGCAAAGGCAACCTGCAAAGTATACCTTTCATCACCATTCACTATGTTGCTGGTAGTATTGAGCACTCAAATGCAAATTATTCTCTGTCTAAACCTCACCTGTGGGGCAGGGGATATAGCTCCTTGGCACAAAAGCCTTCCTGGCAAATGCAGGGTCATGAGGTTGAACCCCCTGGTCTCACCAAAATAAATAAAAATTTTAAAAAACCTCACCTGTGAGTTAATAAAGAGCTAAAATATTGGACCTATAGAATGTAGGCAAAAAATCTTTGTGTGTTGGACTAAGCAAGGAGATTTAAATAAAATACCAGAGTTATAATAAGTGGAAAATTATTACTAGAACTTCATCAAAATCTTTTTATTGCCCTAAGATAACAAAGAAGTCACAGAACTGAAAGAAATGTTTATGTAATATAATCCATAGAAAAGGATTATTTTTATGTGTACTGTATAGGAAAAAACTATTAAAGCTTAATTGTAAAAAGTAAATCTAAGGACCAGGGATATAGCTCAGCAGTGTAAGAGCCTGCCTGACAAGTGCAGAAAGAAGAATCTAGTCAAGTGTGGTAGTGTACACCTGTAATCACAGCATTCAAGAGGCTGAGGCAGGAAGATCACCATGAGTTTGAAGCCAACCTGGGTTACATGGGGAGCTCAAGGTCTCCTTGAATGAGTCCCTGTCTCAAGAAACCAATAATAAAAAACTGAATGAACCAATCAACCAATTAAAACTTTCTTTTATATGGCTGGCTCAGCCTGCCATGGGGGTGGGACTGGCACAGTATATGGTATTGGGGATCAAACCAAGGTCCCTGCAGTTGCCTAAGCTTCTGCAAGGAGGCACTTTACACTACTGAGCCATCTCACTGGCCCAACTAGTGAGATGATTATTGTACAAAATATGCTTGACAACAAAAGGAATAGGAAATGTTATTCAACACTGTTACTCAATAGTGAAGTGTAATTTAAAATGACAATTAGTGCCACCATAACTGATCTCTAAAATTAATAAAACAGGCCATTCTCCTAAATCAAATGGTGTTACACATTCTAATAGTAGCATAGGCAGATACTCAGAAATTTGTAAAAATTAAATGTTACATGTATATTTCCTTCTACTAATGTCTCAACAGCTGTTCAAGGTATTAAATAGCATGCCAGACTCAAAATTTCCCTAGACCTTACCCTTATATTCTTCATAAAAAATCATTACTGTCTCTTCTTGGTGGAAATGTTTGACTGTATTGATAGTTATCCTGTTAATGTTACCATTTGGCCCATGAATACTAATTGTTTCTTTGGCTTTATCTCCTCCAGACTCAGAGCTACACACCTACCTAAGATGAGAGTGCCTGGTGTCTTTCCAGGGTCCTTAGATAGAACCTTTGGAGAGGATCTCTAGCTGCTTGCCAACAACTAGGATCCCTTTTAGCCTGAAGAAGCCAGAGCATACACTGCCCGTTATTCCCTCATGGCAGTTTGGGTTACTTCTTCAGAGGAGGGAATGTTGTAGGCAGATGAGTTAGATAGAAAAATTATAGACAGTCAGACAGGGTTAAATCTGCAACAAACCAGTATGGAAGATGAGATACCTTGTAATGTAGAAGAGACAAACACTCCCACTGTGGAGCAGACCTCCAGACAGGAGTAAACACATGCAACCAGCCACATACTTCGCTGGGAATGGACATCAGAGATTAACGTTCTACATAAGTAGCAGTCACCTTGAAAAAATCAGAGTCACTATCTCAATGCCCAACAGAAAAAGCCCCAGTTCTGTATTCATGTCTACTTGCTACATGAGTCACTTCCCCATTTGATCCCAATTTAATTATTTTTATCAAAGCAGTTGTGCTTCTAGTCTTAATGGTTGACCATAGTATTATCCAACCTCATATGTGAATTACCATGTTTTTTACCTTAGACCCACTTCACCTCTCAGTTCTGCTCTATTAAAGAAAAAAGAAAAAAAAGTCCCTAGAAAAGGCAGGTTCCTTGGCGATCACTTGGGTCTCCTTCTGTTTCTCTCTTGATTGAAGCATGTTTTATTGCAATAAATATATTCTGTTCTTTAAAAACATGACAATTAGGTAACACCATCACTCAGTATTATAGCTAACATACATACACCACACATAGTTAAAATTTCTCGTGGATGTGAAGAAATGGAACTCCTAAGCACTATTAAAAGCAATTAAGACAGAGCACTTTGGAAGCTAATTTAGTAGGTTCTTAAAATTTTAAATCCTCGATCCCCAAGCCTGCCATGCCAGCTCTGCTCGCATGGCACACCGAAATGGCAATTGAGACTGGGCGTGGTGGCACATGCCTGTAATCCCAGCTCTTGGGAGGCTGTGAACAAGTAGATCACTCTGAGTCTCATCTAGTAGTGAGACCCTGAACACCCTGTAGACTCTTCCCTAAAATACAAAAATAAAAAAGAAAGAAAAAGAAAATTAAATCCTATCATAAGATACAGGCATTTCATTTCTATAAATTTACCTAAAAAGAGTGTAAGTCTATGTTTACTCATAACAAGGTTATTCAGAATAGTCAATGTTAAAATAAGCCAGATGACTACCAACAAAGAATGAATAGATGGCCTGTTCCATGCAGTGGTAACTCAGCAATATAAAATTATCAACTGCAGAAACAAACCACAGCAGGGGGAAGTAGCAAAATAATTATAACAGGAGCAACATCAAACCCAAGAAAACATATACCATGTATTTCCCCTTACATGAAATTCTAAACATACTAACTAAATGACAGTCAGAGGTTGCCTCATGTAGGGAGGAAATATTCTTGAGGTCATAAACTATATTGTATGTGTGTGATTTCACAAGGCATGTGGCATGTAAAAATTTAAGGAAATTTAAATTTTAAATTATGACTAGGTGTCATACTTACCTGTAGTTCTACCAACTCAAAAGACTGAGGAAAAAGGATCATCAATTCTAGCTACCTGGAACAATTTAGCAGTACCTTGTTTCAAAACATAAAGAGGACAGGGAATGTAGTTCAGTGCTAAAGTATTTGCCTAGGTTCAGCCCCTAGTGCTGCCAGAAAAAAATGAAAAGTTGTGTATTTTGGGGACTGGTGAGATGGCTCAGTGGTCTAAAGCATCTCCTTAAGCAAGCTTAGGCAACCACAAGGACCGAGGTTCAATCCCCAGCACCACATGCTGTGCCAGCGCCTCCTCTGGAGCAGGCTGAGCCGGCCATAATGTAAAACATAAAATAATTAAAAAAGAAAAATTGTGTATTTTTAAAATGTTCGATTAATTACCTATATACTTCCAATTAAAGCGATCATTAAAAATATAGGCAGGGAGCCAAGCATGGTGGCACATGCCTGTAATCCCAGCACTTGGGAGACTGAGACAGGAGGATCAGTGTGAGTTCAAGACCAGCCTGAGCTACAAAACTGAGCTCAAGACCAGTCTGAACTACATAGCTAGACCCTGTCTCAAAAAAGGCCCTGTCTCAATCCCTGCATGCAGAGATTGAGGTTGTAGTTAAGTAGTAGAGTATTTGCTCAGTGTGGTGTCTGAATCCCCAGCACTGCAAGCAATATAAAAATAAGTACTAAGCACTTCCTTCTCATAATGAAAAGTAAGGATAATATCTAAAACTGGAAAAGCAAGAAGTGAAAATATTAGTGTGCAATTTAAGAATATGAAATTTAAATGCCAAAATAATCAGCTAAAAGTGGACTTTTCTAGAAAATCCAGATTACTTCATATGCAATAGAATGAATATAAAAGCCTTCCAGTTTCATTAAAAAGCTTTCTAGAAGTTTCCTCTTCAGCATATATATATATATATATATATATATATATAAATTTAATAAAAATAAATGTTATATTTAATAATGTATGAGGTAAAGAAAAGGCCTAATTGTAGAACAGGTATACAGAGGCTTGTTTATCTTGAAATTAATGTACCAAAGTGAGAATGAGGTTGACTTTAACTTATTCAGATTAGGTATTAAATGTGATTGAATTTTATTTGATAATTGAGTGTTTTCCTCTTTGCCTTGCTGTTATAGAGGTGGTAGAGTAGTAAAAACCCAAAATATTTATCCTGAAAAGCAGAACAAAATGGTTCCCTTCTTTTATAACTTGTTTTGTAAGGATTAATTAGTTATTTTCTGTACTTTATTGATTCAGGATTACTTGTACTCTCTAAATGTGTTGAATTATTTACACATCATGGGCAGCTAATGCTAATTCAGAACATACCCATTGGGACTTCAGAGTTGAAATGCTAAACATAATCTAGGGATCAGTAACATTCCATTCATAAAATGTGTCACCCACAGGTTATTGGAAATAAACAATGGGAAAGACAATGGATGGATTATGCAAATACACCAAAAAGATTAAGCAGGGGAAGGGAACTTCAAGAACCCAATTTGTGTTTTATTTAAAGGTAGATTAAGTGTTATAGTATACAGAATGATTAAAGCGATTTTGTTAATTTGCTAATGCTCTAAAATGTGCCACTACATAAAGGCAATTCTATTAAAATAAATTAGTCATGGCCTTTGTAAGGGGACAAATAATAGGTTAGATAGAGGCAATGTTAAGTAAGGAAAGTCTTTAATGGTAATTAAAATGGTAAATACAGTAGTCTAAAAAATCTGGGTGACTAAATTTATGTAGCACTCATTTGCATTTATCTGTGATTAGTGAAACTTTAATGACACTGAAACCCAATTCTAAGATAAATTCAATTACTGCTTTCTTTTGAAAGGAAAGAAAAAAATCTTTTTTTCTCTTTGAAGTGTGGTCTCATAAAATAAAATGTATTTCGTACTTCTTAAGGGAAATGTGTTGAAATGGACATACATCTGGGAAGGTCTGTCCCCGGATGCCCCAAACAATGAACAAGACGTGGAGCTGAACAAACTTCTCTTGCCATCGTTACTTTGCAGATTGCCATGTCTAAGTAAGGTGGCAGCTTAAGGACAGCACAGCTGCTTGTAGCCTTGATCCTGGCAAGGAGCTACAGGCCCACAAAAGTGTGCCTCACTGCACCTGGCTCAATGCAGCAACTCTGCAGCAAGAACTCCTCTATCCAGGGCCTTCCACGTGGAAATGTCATAAGGAAGAGCTATAAACAGCAATAAACCCATTACCATCATGGGGCATCTTTAGGGGGCGCTTGGTTACTCACCTGGCCTCCTCTGTCCTTAATTTTAGAACATTCCCATTATTACTTGTCCTCTAGTAGCTATGTAGTTAAAATATATGTGATCAAAACTAACTACAAGTAACTGCTGACAGAGCTGCAGAGAGTTTGTGTGGATCTTGCTGGAGCAGGGGAGACCTGGCACTTTGGGGATTGGCAAAGCTATATATGCATCGTCGGTTGCACCCTTAGTCTCATATAAAGATAGGCAGTGGGAGGCAACTTGTCATTTGCGCAATTTGAAGAGACACAAAGCCCAAGCAAGAAATGATTAGGTGATACTTATACATTATCTCTTTACACATCACCCTAAAATTCTTTCTTGGTTGTATTCATGTAGCACCTGTATCCAAACATCAGGAGCTTTTTTCATTACATTCGTTAATCTCTTTATTGCTTAATGCATTAAGTCATATGGCAAGGTGAACTTGGGCAGATACAGTTTCCCTGAATGTTGATGCCATGTTAACATATTTTTAAGGTGCTTGACCAAGCACTGTAGAGGGAGTCATTTAGGTCTTGCTCTTACATGTTTGACCTATTTGTTCTTTTGTTTTTAAAGATACTGTTTTCCCTTTGGACGACCTGAAGGTGCTCTAAAAGCTACACTTTCATTACTTGAAAGGGTATGTATGAACATTACTTTCTAAATATTTTTTGTGCTCCCAACTGCTTAACATTTTAGTTTCTGAACTGTGCAGACAATCTCATTCCTCATGAGTCTGAACTCGGCTGAGTCCATTGTGTGCCACTGATTTCTCACCTTTCCTACTGTGCTCCCGTTGACCCTCCATGGTCTCTCCCACCCTGGAGCCCCTCCTCTGCCATCTTAGCTTGATACTATGGCTATTATTTAATGCTATCCACTCTCCACCTCTTTTTTCTCTCTCATCAAATTATCTTTTTTTTTTTTTCAGTTTATTATCTCTGCTTTTTAGACTTTCTGGTCATCCTTTCCCTTTATCCCCTCTGCTTTACTTGTACTTCTGCCTGTCGTAGTCCTCATGCCAATCAGAGTTTAGCATTTAGTAGGGAGAAACATACCATTGCATTCATTCAAAGTTCATCTCATAATTTATCACTCCAGTTTGTATGTTACCTAAAGTAAATGCACAAATGACAGACATGTATTTTAACCACAAAATAATGTCCATTCTAAACAAATATTTTTAAATCAAAGTGTATACTGTTGTGACGGTTAAGGCTTGAAAGGGAACTCTCTTTTTCATCTGTCTATAAATCTGTTTATGCTGTCGTTATGTAATATGGTTTACCCTGTCAACTTCAAAATTTTAAAAATTCTAGATATCCTTTGTATAACTTTCAATTCACTTGTCCTCCTACTGTTTTATTTTTTATTTATTATTTGTTTTGTGGGACTGGGGTTCAAACTCACGACCTTGCACTTGTGCCACGGAGCTATCTCCCCAGCCCCCTCATCCTGTTTTATTAACTTGTTTTTGTCTATTTTCTGCCAAATTAACTTTAGAAATTACAGTGCTTATTAATATTTCTATTAAAAGCAGAGAGGAAAGACACTGTTGAGTCATTACAGTTTCATTTCAGTGAGTTAAGCACTTGGCCATGAGGGTTAGAGCTAGTGTTTAAAATGAAATCTTGGGATTATAGCTAGGTTTCATGTATATATCCCTATCTTATCACTGATTATTGTGCATTTTATGCTAGAAATATTACTATAAAATTATCTTGTTAGACTTTTTGTGATATTAACAGTTGCATGAAACTTAGGCTTTTCAAATTATTCCTTTCTTCCTCTTTGTTAAAACATCATGAATAAAATAGCATTGCAAACCCACTTCACTTTTTGGAGCCGCCTCCCATCCAGGTGGCAGGCTGCCGCTCCATGCACCGCCGGTTTCCTTGGCAGAGTCTGCCTCCTCCTTTTAGCAGGGAAGAGTTAGCAGCAGCAGAGATGCCCCAGTGCCCACACTCACAGGTGGCAGGGCGGGCAGTGACCTCTGTTCCAGTGCACTCATCGCATCTCTTGCTGAATTGAGAGTGAAATGTTAAGGGACATTTCTCCATTTTTTTATATTTACTGTCAACATAGAACAGTAAAATCTTTATGTGAATTTTTAATACTTCTTGAGATTTTGGAAGAACATGAAAGGAGATAGAAAACAGAAGTTGGTATCTGCGTTTTTGCATTTGCCAGTTACTTGTGTGCACTTGCCTGGGAAGGGGGTTTGGTCTCCCTTCCTCACTGCAAACTTAGTGTGCATCTCTTCAATAATATGAAATATTGCTCTTGCAAATTCTACAACTGTGACAGCGAGCCTTTCAGAGACCTAGCACCAAACCTCAACCCAAAA
>PVJA010044801.1:0-15756 GCA_004027025.1 Myocastor coypus | reverse complement strand
AACATTGGGGCCCGGTGGGATGGCTCAGTGGTCTAAAGCACCTGCTTGTGAAAGCTTGGGCAGCTTCAGGGACCGCGGTTCAATCCCCGGCACCACATGCTGTGCCAGCCCTGTCCTCGGGGTGGGCTGAGCCGGCCATAAAAGTGAGTGAATAAACAAACAAAGGTTCTGAAACAAGAAAAAAATAAATGAATAAAATAAAAAATTCTTTAAAAAAAAGAACAACATTGACCCAGCTAGCAATAATATCAACTCTAGGGCCAGCCAGATAGCTCAGCAGACTAAAGTGCTTCCTTAGGCAATGGGCAGGGACGAGCCTGGCCCCCTGGGGCACACTGAGACTACAACTGAAACTGGGCCTGGTGGCAATGCCTGTAATTCCAGTACTTGGGAGGCTAAAAAACAGGTGGATCACCACCATTCCAGTCTGTGTAGTGAGACCCCATAAACCTTTTACTAAATACATTTTTTAAAACAGAACAGTATCAACTCTACCTATATCAACTTCATAAAGAACGGCACTATTTGCTTTGAGCTAATCTTAACCCTAACTCTACTCTTATAACTTGTTAATTAATGTCTCTCATACCTATGATATACCACATATCACACTAGACATTGGGACTGTGATATTCGCCATGCTCTAGGGTAATAAGCATAGCAATAGATGATTATCATATTAACAGAAAGAGTGCTGACAATGATTTGTTATACAGCATAGGTACACACACACACACACACACAATCTGCCTTGGGCAGAGGGAATTCGAAGACTGAGACTCAATCTTGAAATTGACAGATTCCTTGCAGGATTAGCACATATGAACCAAAGTACTTTCCCTCTCCCTGTTCCAAGACACAGGAGAAGTTCCCAGCTAAGGAAACTGATGTCGTCTATTGCACTGTGACTTTCAGGGAAGGCAGCTCACAGTAGTGGTCAGGTGGTCTTGCCTAGCCAGTCTATGATGTGATCATTCCTAGCCCTCTGCTTCTGGGGGCCTGCCTGCTGTTATAGGCAGAATGGCTGGAGACCCACAAACAGGAGAGCTAAAGGGAGTCTTCCGGTGGGAGAAGGAAGAAGCTGAGTTACAGGAAGAAGGAAGCCAAGGCCCTAGATTTACACACATGAATTCATGTCTAATTCATATTTTCACTAAGAGGGTGCAGGAAAAAGCAAAGCTCACTACCTAGCATGGCCCACTATCTGAAGCACCAGCTAGCAGCCACAAGAGGGAAACCTGCCTGGCAGTGACAGCCATGTCCCTCTGCAGGCTCCAGGCAGCTGATGCTCTCTACCTTGCAAGCAGGTAGCTGAGAGGCCCCTTCCAGCGCCAGGGAGCAGGCCTTGCTTCTGTCACTGCAGAGAAGATGCCATGTCACATATAAACAGTAAAGAGAAATGGCTTATACTCAGTGCAGAATTATTTTACTAAGCAAGTGTTTATTTTTATGAAGCATCCACAATTTTTCTTCAGGTTACACACTGAGTAACTGCAATCATTGATTACATTAATGGATTGCCTCTGGAGAAGGAATCTAATTACATTTTTGCACAAATTGCAAAATGTAGATTAATTTCAAACTTCCTTGCAACCCTGGAGTTCTTCCTTCGAGCTCAGTGATGGGACTCTTGATCAGGAAGCCCAAATTATGACCACCAAGCACCATTCCATGAATCTGGAGATGGCTTGCTCCATCCCTCAACAAATACGCACTAATCTCCTTGCCTTCTGCGTGTGCTGAAGCACTGAAGATACAGATGCAAGCAAGACAGCGCTTCTTCTCCGCGAGTTTCCTACAGTGTTAAGCATCTTCAAGAGCATAAACCCTCAAGGTATTCCTGCACCCATTTAAGTAGCTGCTGGATTCTATTTTCAAAGCACCAGTGAGAGTGTGGTGCTTCCAATCCAGAAGTTATCTTTAGGATAACTTCCCTTTCCTGAATGGGAAATCTGAGAGCACAGCAAAAGACTAAACAGGAGGAGGAGACATAAGAGGACAGCTGTGGCCACGTGGCATCCTACCAAAGCCCGATGAATTTATTCAGAGGTGGCAACAGCAAAGGAACAGGAAGCAAAGGACAAAGAAGATATAGAACTTTAAAAAGAAGAAACACAATTGGCTAATAACCATTTTTCAATCTCAGTTCTTCCCATAGCACAGTAATGAAAATTTCAAAAATGAATATTTTTTATCAATCAAATTAGCAGATATTTGGCGGCACTGAAAGAATTTTTAATTCAGGTAAAACTGAGTAGCATGATAACCTCAAAAACTATCTATCTCTATATTTTGAGCTAGTATCTCCTGCTGTGTGTATGCACCCTACACAGATTATTAGAAATCTCATTAAAGATGTATGTACAAGGATTATTACTATAGCATTAGTAATAATAGCTCAAAACTAGTTAACATAAATATTTAACTTTACAGGAAAGATTAAGTCAAACGTATCTACATCCATATGGTAGAGTATTATGAAGTCATTAAAATTATGTTTATGAAGAGTTTTGATAAGAAGAAATGTTCCTCATATAATTACAAATAAAACTAGGGGGGCCCGGCAGGATGGGTCAGTGGTCTAAAGCGCCTGCTTGAGAAAGCTTGGGCGGCTTCAGGGACCTCGGTTCAATCCCCGGCACCACATGCTGCGCCAGCCCTGCCCTCAGGGCGGTCTGAGCCGGCCATAAAAAAAAAAAAATGAGTGAATAAACAAACAAAGGTGCTGAAACAATAAATAAATAAATAAATAAATAAATAAATAAATAAATAAAAATAAAACTAGGAATCTAAAATCACATATGTTGTTCATACGACGGAAAACACAGGGAAGTATAAAGGATACAGTCAACTATATGAATACATTGGTGATGTTTTTCCAAAACTTTAGTGATAATTATGTTTTAATTTGATAATCAGGAGAAATGAAATAAACTGATGGAAAGGAACATATAAAGAAAAAGGAAATGTTAATATAATAAAAAAAGTAAAAGAGTCCTCTCCCAGTAGTCCACAGAACTGGGCTGGGGAGAGCTTAAAGAACTGAAGCCAGAGAATTCAGACTCAAAGCATAGAGAAACGTCTGCTGCATGGAGTGGCACTTGGTGACAATGTCCGTCTCAAATTTCCTCCCTCCCTTCAGGATTAACTGGATTTACTGTTAGATTTCAGTCTCCCCAACAAGTCTTAAAGTTGGCCTCGGTAGGAGCTTTTCAAAGTCTTCTTTGATGCCGCCATCTTGGACCTCCAAGTAGAATCCTACCTGCCCTTAGAAACTTTCTACATTGATCCATCAAATGAAAGTTTCAGAAGAACAACAGCATTTTTCAAAATAGAGTATAACATTATTGTAATTAAATTTTAATACAATCAAATCCCCCCTCTCTTAAAAAAAAATCCAAACAACACTAACTGTAATCAGTTGACTTCAGTTCAGGTTCTTTCTCTGGAGACTCCATCTCCTGCATGGATAAATTAGTCCTGGAAAGCTTCTAAAAAGGGGACCCCATCTGCTCGGCACTTACATTTCACTCAGTAAACCATAAATGCTTAATGACGAGGCCAACAGCAAGGACTAAGTTGATCAATCAAATGAGCACACGGAGACAGTGTCTCATTTCCACGCCCTGGCGAAATGGGTCCCCTGCAAATGAATGGAAGCCACTCTTGTGGAGGAGACAACTGACTGCTCCTCCACGCCACCTTCACTCACCCGTTGGTCTTCCCCTGCTGGACGCAGCTCAGAGTTCCCAAAGTGGGGGTTGGGTCTGTTACGAGACCCCGCTGCAAGTTCTGACAGCCCATCCGGAGGAGGTTACCGGCTATTTTCTCACTGGTATCCTTTGCCCATACAATTTTAATCAGTTCAACCGCACGAAGGGAAAAAGGAGCCTGGAACCACACTGAATTATTTACAACTCCAATCCCATAGGTAGAGGAATCCCATTCCTGAAAGTAAGTGATAGCTGCTCACTGACTATACCCCCCCTCATGACCCATAGATGAGAATCCAGCCTAAAGAGCAGAAGATGCAATCTTCATAAATCTGGATTTGTGAATAATCAGTAGATCTAAAACTATGTTTTGGTTGACCTTTTTCTCAAGAATAATTTTGATATTTTAGACTTCATTAGGAAAAAAAGACTTTGGTTAGTCATAGCATATTAATTTAAATATAATACATACAAGGAAACTAAATTTTTATGGACTAACAACTATAAAGAGTGGACCTCTTTAATAAGGGTTAAAAAAATAAGCATCAGCCTTCAGGATTGTGGGTCAAAAATATAATGTTCATGCATTTATTAGTGCCTTATTTAAGCCATTTTCTGTTGCTATAATGGAATGCTTAACACTAGATAATTTATAAAGAAAAGAGGTTCATATCATAATTCTAGTCTCAGAGCACACAGTAGTTCCTATAGAAGTCTTGTGTTGTTTCATTCCATGGCAAAAGTTGACAAACAGATACACACAAAAAGGCAGCACACAAGGATGACTTCACTTTTTACCAACCTGCTCTTGTGATAACCAACCCCAAGAGAAAGACATTAATCCTTCATCCCATGAAGACAGTTAAATGTTCACATGATTTTCCAAAGAAACAAAGCATACTCAAATGCCTGGGCCAAATTAACTTTTGAACTTCTGGGCATGGGAAAGAAAACTATAAGCTCAACAAAAACAGGTTATTCTTCTCTAGGCTTTAAGGAAGGCTTTGTTTTCTGGGTGTTCTCCCATATTCCATGCCCATAGTTAATGTTGCTCCCAGGTAGGAGGCGAGGAACCAGCCACCAAAGGCTGCTCAGACCCTGCCACACTCTGCAGTTTCTCAGCTTCCCTCCAAAGCTCGTGTCATAGTAGAGTCACCTCTTAGCTGAGGACCTCACTTCCTGCTGCTATCACACCTCCTGTATCCCCTGCTGAGAGGATAAGCCACACCACCATCTGAGCCCTAAGGAACCCCAGAAGCCTGCTCAGAGTCCAGGCTGCCTCCTCATCCACCCCTTCCTGGCTGACAGATGAATTTCTTTAGGTATCATGAAGCCTCATCACTCACACGTCATGGCTTTTCTGGGAGTTATTTAACCTGTTAATGTTGATTTCCCCATCTTCCAGATCTGACATCTACTCATAGTACAGACAGGGTTTAAGTGAAATAATCATGTCTAGGACTTGCCATGGCTACTGGCACATGCTAAGCATTCAGTAACTACTCTTTTTTTTTTTTTTTTTTTTAAGTTTTTTTTTTATTTTATTTTATTTATTTTTTTTCTTGTTGCAGAACCTTTGTTTGTTTATTCACTCATTTTTATGGCCGGCTCAGCCTGCCCTGACTGCAGGGCTGGCGCAGCATGTGGTGCCGGGGATCGAACCGCGGTCCCTGAAGCCGCCCAAGCTTTCCCAAGCAGGCGCTTTAGACCACTGAGCCATCCCGCCAGGCCCAGTAACTACTCTTTAGTATTACATGAGGCCCCAAGCCCCACAAAGGCAAGGATTGCTGATTTTTTCATCCAAAGGCAGAAATCATTCCTGGTAAACAGTAAATAAACTAAATAAGTAAAGGACTGAAGTACTAAAGAAGTATTTAGTCCATTTCAAATGGCACTATTCCTGACTTCTTATGACTTTCCTTCTCTGGAAGGTGTTTTGTTTGTCCACACCCCATAGCATTGTTCCCCACCATCCTGAGTCAGTGTCACCTCTCTATTTTCTCAGAGAACCGGGGCTACCCGGGCTTTCCCTCTGCCACATCCAATGCTGTGCACTCCACACTCCTGCAGTAAACTCCAAGAGTGGTGGGCTAGCCCCACCAGGTCCTTCCAAGAACCATCAGAGACAGATCATCAGCCAGAGCCACAGAGCTCTGACCAGGACTTGCACACACACACAGAGTCCTAGCCCCTCTGGTTTGGTTTCATGAGGAAGCACCTGGGTGGGTAAATTTTTATTTCTTTTTTTTCAATTCTTTTATTGTTTAAATTTAACAATTGGTTATATTACATATTTTCATCATCGGATCAGTTTAGATTAATACATATAGGTATATAAGATTGATCAAACAACTTGGGTGGGTAAATTTTTTAACTGCACATTTCTGTTAGATCAGCGGAGATGAGCAAATAACTGAATTTTGAAGCTTAACCATAGCCAGAGGTCCCTCCTCCTTCTGATGTGAAGTGATTTTACGTCTAAGAAATAAAAGCTCCCTTGAACTTAAGAACTGATGACAACACAGCCTGGGAAGAAGGTGGCATGCAGTATTCACGTGACACTCAGACTAGACCAGGCTGGTGTGAGGGATGGCAGAAGTGTTGGTATGGAGCTGCCCAAAGGGACATGGTGCCAGCATTACACTTAAAGAAACTGCCTCTTCTCTACCGACTCCCCCAGAAGGATAGGCCCTGAGCTCTGGGGAAGGGATGTGTGTACAACTGCTTTGCCTAGTTTCCTTGGCAACCATGTAGGATCTGGGAGCTCCAGGATGAGGGGGTGGGGTGTTCCAAATGCAGATGCTGATGTCAGTCAAAAGTGGTACCTCCACACCCGTGTTTAACAGCCTCTTGGCTTCAGAAGTTTACACACACACCTCTAACTGTTCATTTCTAATTTGGTGCCAGGTGCCCAAGCAAAGAGCCCGCTGAGAAATGTTATATCATGAATCTCATTTCACCAATGTGAATAGAGATGGGGGCCTGGCACCAGCAAATCCCGAGCACCAAGGACACAGGATGTCCCTCGGTTGGATTTCAGGATTTTATCCAAGTCAATGCACCAAGGGGCATTCATTAATTTTGTATCAGCAGCTTGTCATGAACTGAGACCAAGGGACAGGGAATCTGTTTTCACCTTGGGAGCTGAAAGGAATCAGATTTGGGGATCTGGCCTCAGAATGACAACTGCCTGGAAAGTAGAAAGATATAAAGTCTCCAGCTTCGAAATGAGTTCTATTCTAAAAACCTCATTTGTGAGTCACTTATTTAGAATTCAGAACCCATTTCCAAAGAAGTCATGTCTGTTATAATAAATGATGATTGGGTTTTTAGGCTAGTCCACAAAACCCTATTTAACTCATAATGTGGATGAAATGCTATATACATTTGCAATGAAAAGCAATAGGAAAAATTCTATTGTGTGATACCAGTAATTAAATGAAAAAGAAAAATAAGAAAAGTGGAAAATAAATAGCTTCCTGTCACTTCTTTTCAATGTTAGAACTCAAAGATGGAGAGGGTGGCTGGCCTGGGTTCTGAGGGAGGAGTCACTTCATATTACTTGGTGAACAAAAGCCTTTGGGAGAAGAGAAGGAAAGGGGCCTCCTCCCAAGATGTGGGCAAGCTCCCTGGGGTCGGGAGAAGACCACGAACCCATAGCTGCCCGCATTCCAGTCCTACTTCCTCCCCTTTGGTGAAGGTGCTAGCCCTCCTGCATCTTGGTTCCAGCAACTTCGACTGACCACTTCAGACGGTGGCCTGCATGGGACACACAGTGCCGGCCCCCTTCGCAAAAGGACTTGCTGTTCGGCCTCTGGCAGGACCACCAGCCCAGATGGGAGCAACGTGGGAGGCAGAAAGGCACAGCCATCTCAGCACAGCTCAGCAAACTCTGCAGGGCTCTTCCTGGACCAGCATCCTCCACAGTGTGGCCCTACCTCTGTATCTAAGCCTGGCCTCTCCCTGCTGGACTCTGGACCCAGGTTGATTCCTAGGTAACCCTACCTATAACAGCCCAGCCTAAATTAGGTAAAGCAGAGACGTTCTCCTGTCTGGTCTCTTTACCTGCACAGGGCCTCAATCCACTCAGAAGTCTAGCAACACCCCAGGTATAGTGCTGGGACTGGGGCTGCTGGGAGCCCAGGGTGAGAAGGACAGGCACGGACCTGGACAACTCACACAAAAAAAGTATCTTATCCCCTCTCTCAGCTACTTTCTCATTTCTGAGACACAATACCCAGCACCCAGAGCTTAAAAAGCGTAAAGGCTTATTTTGGCTCACACTTTCTGAGGTTTTAGCCCATAGTCAGGTGGCTGCAAGGCTGGGTGGCACAGCCGAAGGACACTGCAGAGGGAAAGCAGCTCAGAGCGCAGCAGTGGGAAGCAGGGATCAGGGAGGGAGGCGGGATGGACTCACCCTTCCAGGCCACGCCCCCAGTGCCCCGCCTCTGGCTAAGCTCCACCCCCAATGCCACACTTGGTTACACATCAATAGACACAAGTTACTCATCAATAGACTAGTAAATATCACAGCCCACAGTCCAGTCACCTCCCAGAGCCCATCTATGAACACATGAGGCCTGAGTGAACCTCTAGATACGAACTTCAACACTCCGTGAAAATAGCCAGGCATGGGGATAAGCTACAAGGCTGTGCCTTTAATGTATGTGTGTTCAGGGGGCTGGGGAGATAGCTCTGTGGCGCAAGTGCCTGCCTGGCAAGCTCAAGGTCATGAGTTCGAACCCTGGCCCCACAGGAAAAAAAAAAGTACGTGTGTTCAGAATGAAGAGTACATAATGTAGAAATAAAATCTATATAAGAAGCAGAGGAGGGGTCCAGCAGGATGGCTCAGTGGTCTAAAGCGCCTGCTTGGGAAAGCTTGGGCAGCTTCAGGGACCGCGGTTCTATTCCCGGCACCACATGCTGCGCCAGCCTGCCCTTGGGGCGGGCTGAGCCGGCCATAAAAATAAGTGAATAAACAAATAAGGGTTCTGAAACAAGAAAAAAATAAATAAATAAAATTTTAAAATTCTATTAAAAAAAAAATAGAAGTAGAGGATTATTTGTTTGGAACTGTATGGTAGCCACTGGCCATGTGACTAGTAAAATTTAAAGTAACATATTAAGTAACCCTTGAAATTTAGTTTCTTGGTTGAAATAGTGCTATTTCAAGTACTCAACAGCCACAAGTGGGTTGCGGGCTACTACCCAGTTGAGTACAGGAAACTATCGGATAGAGCACTAAGTGCAGTATTGGGTTATGAAGAATCCGAGAATGCTTGAATTACATTCCATATCAACATTCCAAGGAAAGATTCCCAGACAGACATGCATAGATAGCGAAGCAAGACACAATCTATGATAGCACGAAGCTCTGCTGTCCTTTCTCCCCTGCCCTGCCTCCCACCCAACCCATCAGCTAGAACTGGAGGTTGAGTTCCACAGAGGACAACCGGAAAGACACAGAACCATGCAGGCCTCTCAGCTTATTATACTCTCCAAGCTCAAACCACAGTTAAATTTCAGAGAAACACAGTGCAGTTTGCAAATGGCAAATAACATAAGGAAAAAGATTGGCTCAAAAACTCATCTGTCGAAGCCAGCCCCCAACATGTGCCCCATGCATTTCAGCTCCGCCAGGTAACCCCACTGTAAGACGATGCTGACACATGCTCAAACGAGTCGATTCATGCAGCCTTTTTTCTCAGGCATGAGCAGAGAAATCTGGCCCTTCCCCCAGAAGCCAGTGCTGCTTGTCACTGGCTGGCTCCACAATGGATGGCACTTGAGCCTATGTCCTCAGCTGTTTTTTGGGGGTCTCTCTGGGAGACCCCACGCTAGCACTGACCTTCACTGTGGATCTGGTTCTGGCTTTGTGCCCTTTCTCTTCACCTGCACTGCAGCTCTGCTCACTGGCCTAGCACCAGGCCTTACATTCCATCTCTTCCCTATGGTCCAGGTGACACCCAGGCCTCATACTGGCTCCCAGAGGGATTTAGGCCAGGCTCAGCTGCAGCCTCCCTGTTGCCCATGATGGCTCATAAGAAATCTGCAACTCTTGGTCCTCCATACTTGGTGACATAATACTGGCCAAATCCACAACCACAGCTGGCACCGGCTCTATGGGCCACCTTGGCAGTCAGTGCAAACAGAGGAGTAGCCATTCCCCCATGTGGAAATGTTACCCACACAGCCCTCTCATGCCCCCCAGCTGTGGCTGCTCTCCTTTGCCTGGGCCCTCCTTCCGCTACACCCCCACCAATCACACAGTATCTTCCCTTTGGGATGTGTTCTCACTTCCGGAACATTAGAGGATCTACTTACAGCGCATATTGGGGGCTACAGTTTTCCTAAAAAGCAGGGCTGGCCCACCAAAGACAGGCTAAGATTTTGGCTCTCCTCTCTGCAGCATCAGCTCACACTGTGCTTCTCTTCAGAGCTCTCCACTGTGACTTTTTAGACACCATGTATATAAATCTTCTTTTAGAGACTCCTATTATTGTTCAAACAGAGTTCTTAGTGGACACAACTGATAAATTAGAAGGCTGCTTCAGCTGCTGCTATCCCACTGAGGATCTCAAACGCTGATGATTTTCTGCTCTGCAGCTCCTTTCACAATATGCCACGCTGTTGCCAGCAAATAAGGCTCTCGGCTCCCTTCTACACCCACTCGGTAAACACCTGAGACAAGCTCCCACCACGCACACCTGTGCCGACAACAGCTGCGCACAAGCCAAACTCACCCACGTAGGTCAGGTTGCCCTGAGTCAGGGAGCAAAGCCCCTAAGCCAATGAAATATCATTTCAGAGCTGCTTCCTCCAGACCCCATGGAAACCGCAGGACCTGAGACAGCTCCTGTGCCCCAACAGGACAGCACCTCATTGTTGTCGGCATCCGACTTTGCAGTTACCAACAGATTTTTGCACGAATCATTTTGTTCAATTTAAACCTCATAGCAACCCTCAAGGCAGTCATTATTACTTTCACTTTACAGATGAGTGTACTGTGTTTAAAACACTGAGACACTTTGCCCAAGGCCCTATGCCTAAAATGTGGCGGAGCTAGAACTCGGCGCGACGTCCCCTGCACTTGGTGGGGATTGAAGTCTATTCTGAATGAGGGAGGTATGTGGAAGACACAAGACAGAGAATCGAGGTGAGATACTAGGGTCACTGCATTAAAACACAGAATGCAAGAAAGGGAAATGCACTCCTCCCCTTCTGGGCTGTTTTATTCAACCGACAATGAGATATAGGGGTAGAAAGAAAATTTTCAAAGCTATAAGCACATAAAAACCATCAACAAATGAAAGTCCTGCTTCTCCGTGAGAAAAGCAACGTTGTCTCTTCTGCCTCTCACGCAAAGCCCACCCTTGCTCTCTCCTGCCTCAGCCTTCTTTAGCCACAAAGGCCCACATCTAAGGCCTCCAAAGCAAGGGCTCCTTTCTGAACTTCAAGGTGATAAGAACCACACAGGTGGGGCTGGAGAGATAGCTCCATGGCACAAGTGCCTGCCTGGCAAATGCAAGGTCATGAGTTTGAACCCCAGACCTGTTAAAAAAAAAAAAAGATCCACACAGGTTCTCAGCTGTACTACCAGAGATTCTGACCCAGTATATGTGGGACAGTGCCTGTGAATCTGCATTATTAATAAGTTGGCATTTAGGTACCACTGATCTTAACTCTGATAAACCATTACCAGGACAAGTTAGAACTTGGCTTTTAGGTACACCATCTCTGTGTTCCCAGCCACTTCCTCTCTGCCCTCCCCACAGTCTGACCCCTATTCAGAATCCCAAAAGAGAAAAAGAACCCCAATGCCCATATTCAAGACCAATCCTGATCACATGTTGGGCCTGCTGCCTCCTTAGCACTTTTGCCCTATGTACCCCATAACTGGCTTCTCAACCCTGGTTCTCTTTCCCTTATTCTTCCTCCTTTCTAGTCTGGATTTCTCACAAACATGTGGCTTTACCTCCCCTTCCAACCTTCCTGAGAGTTGACCACACAAGACCTGAACCTCCAAGCAGCAGCTCCTGTCCACATAGCTGCTGACCCACCGCCTTGGTGCCGGTTGTCTGCTTGCCCAGATATCCACGTTTGCCTAACCAAGATCTCCATTCACTGAGCTGTCTTGGCTGGAAAATTCTACTCCTAGTACCGTCCCTTCTCACTGGGGCAGCTTGTCTGGATGCTGAACTCTGGTTGTTCTCTTAGAACCACCTACCATACTGTTTCTTTTGCAGCACTAGATAGTGGACAGATCCCCCAGGGGGCAGAGATGAGATAGATCTGAAACCTGCCCCCACTTTTTCCTTACTGTAATCCACATGCCATACCCCTGTAATATGGTAGTTTTATATTATATTCTACGTTTATCTCCCATACAAGGAATCCTTGCTGATTTGAGGAGGAAAGTTGGAACCCACAGGGCACACAAGTCAGCAACGTTAGCCTTCACTCTCCGGGCAGTCAGCAAACAGTAAGCAACAACCAGATTGAGCCCTTGCCTGGTTGACACCTAGAAACGCTGTTTATCATCCAATTTTGAAAGAAGACCACCTTTTCCCATCCCCTCCAGCACCTCTCACTGGGGCTCTCAGAGCAGGCGCTCCATGAATATGGAATGAATCAGTGAACAAATGGATGAGAGGGGCCACTGGGGCTGTACCCAGTTCTCCTCGGTGGTGCCCACATCAGCACGCTCAGCCAGGAGCAAACGCCTTCCGCTGATCTGCAGAAGCTGAGGGAATGCCTCCAGGCCAGGCTTCCAACTCATTCCCAACACAAAATTGAACCTGCACATTCTGATGAATTGTGGCTGGAAGACTGCAATTATGCCAGCACAGCGATGCTTACATTTTTTTTTTCCTATACGTGAACGTCCTACACACCAGAGACTATACTGTGGTCCACTCCTGCTCCAGACCTCCCTCCTCTGCTGGCAGTTTGCTATCTCAAAAATAAATTTCCCCTCTGTCTACTTCATTTGCATTCCAGGTCCCTGGCCAGGCCAGCTATCTCGGTAGGTGCAATCACCAGCCTGCACGTGTAAAGCATCCACCTGTAATCATCTCCCCATCCTTTCTTTGCATGCATCTCTGCGACATTGAAAGAATAATATCCAGGGAAGGTACCCAGCGTATCAATGCTTCAGCACAAGAGGTTCATCAAAGTAGCCAACCTGTTCTCCAGCAGAAGCCCAAGGAAGAGGGATAACACTGAGGTGGATTTCGGCGGGCAGAAGAGCGGCACAGGTGAGGAAATAGCCCCACGTGAGTTACCGCTGCAAGGGCAGGTCTAGGTGCTTTAAGGCAGTGGTTCTCAACCTTTGTAATTCTGTGACCCCGCAATACAGTTCCTCATGTTGCAGTGACCCCCAAACCAAAACATAATTTTGGTGGCTACTTCAAAACTGTAATTTTGCTACAGTTATAATTCAGAGTGTAAATACCTGATATGCATTATGTATTTTCTGATGGCTTTAGGTGACCCCTGTGTTTTGGTCATTCGACCCGCCCCCCGGGTCTCAACCCACAGGTTGAGAACCGCTGCTTTAAGGGGTTTATGTTCTCCATTCTGCTGTGCTGCAGTAATACCACAAGGGCTCCAGGAGGACAGGGACAGAACATCCCACGCACTGCAGGCGTGGGTGCCCCAAAAGGTTTACAATGCTCCCGCAGGAGCTGGACCAGAGATGTGGAATGCATTCCACAGAGCAAAGACTTTCTGTTGCCGGGCAACATATGGTGCCGCTGTGTTGATTGCATTTGGGTGCTACCAAGCTTCCTTAGTTCTGTGGATGGTCTCTTGCTATTGCCGACCCCTATGGACACCAACCTTGCAAGCAAGATGCAGCTCCCAACCGATTGCCCAAGGTAAGAGCTTCCTGCTGGCTGGGCTCAATCGGAAGGAAGTAGGAGAAGGAAGCCTCAGAAGTTTGGGGCGTCATTGTCTTCTTGAATAGAAAATTTGGGACACCACTGAGTTGTGGGCTATCGCGGCACAGGTTCTCTTATGTCCTGAGTCCTCACTGATCTTGAAGGGCTGGGGCCAAAGTACTGGCTGTCCTTGTAGCCCTTCTTTTTCTCAAAATTTTTGATCTGCAAACTTAAATTGTTGACCATCCAGAAGAGAACCTTGGTGATATTATTGTCCTGCAACAGAGGTCATTAAGCTATATCACTGTCTGTCTGAATATCAGACACCTTAAACATAGCATGGAACTGCTATTTTCCAACAACCATCAATATTCTAGACTTTATATCCCTACAGAATGCAAAAAAAAAAAAAATTATACATTATCTACACAGAAATTTAGAAATCAAACCATATACAACATTGTAGCAGGACAGTCCTATGACATTTTTTTCTTGTGTCTTGTTTTCTTCTATTATCTTTTTTTAATAAGCTCTTACTTTAAAGAGACAATAGCAATAATTGATATGACATTAGGAGAAGAAAGCATTTAGAAGACCAAAATGATGGGTATGCCAAGCCTGTTTTAGTATTACACATTGGGTTCATTTATTGTGCTTGCATGTGTAAGTACAACTACTATCAAGGACTAATGAATTTCATTGAATTATATAATATTATATGGAAAATTGCTTATAAATTCTGGTCAAAAAACTGTGTATCATTTGATTGTATTGTTCTATTTAATATAAAATAGTTATTGTTAATTATATAGCATGCCATTTTAATAAATGCTTTATTTTATGTGACTTTAAAAAAAAACAAGTTTGGGGTGTTTACCTCATTAGGCTGTTTTACATAACACCGGCCAAAAACAGAAAGAAGAAAACAGCTGGAGAGCGGAGTTGAGACCTGGCTTCTGAGTTCTACTTCCCCAGGCTCCTGAGGTTGAGATGTGCTCTCTAGACAGCCCCTTCCTTCCTGACCAGGTTCTTCCCTTACCTGCAAAGAAGTTGTAACAATGCAGACTGGGCTCCCAGGTCACCTCTAAGCAGCATTAGCCCCTATGGGTACAAAACAATGGCTACCACTGTACTCGCTGGCAGTTCTGTCCTAAGCCCTTTGGTCTACAGCGTTCATCTGATCATAAGTAGGGACAGCTGGGGGAAAGGGACCAGGAGTCCAATCTGCTCACAGGTGAGTAGAAAGGGAGAGAGAAGGTGGTTAGGGAAGCGCAGGCTGGGCCAGGAACTCTCGGGTCAGTCCACTGGAAAAGGGAGCCAGGTGCCACTGGGCAAATATCCACTAGAAGTCCATGGCCACAAGGCTGACGCCAGTGGAGAGAAGGACAAGGAGCTCCCTGGGGTCCGAGGGTTAGATAGGACCTGGGGTAGCTGGAGGGAGTCTGCGTAGCACTAGGGAGATGGATGCAGCACGAGTGAAGAAGAGGACCTAGGCGGGGCCAGATGAGGAGGCCAGGCAGGGCGCAGCCAAGCGGGAGGAAGTACAAGCCCTGTACCACGATCCACAACACAGCAGAAGGACCCACGGGCTTCGCGTTATATACCAGCTGGGCGGGACTGGCCCCCAAGACTGAGCTAACCTGCAGGCATGAGTCAGAGAAAAGAGCTTCCAGGAGCTGCAAAGGCACTCAGCCACCTCCAGCAGGCACAACATTGTGGGTTGGAACTCCCTTGCCCGCTTTGGGGCCATCAAAATATCCTTGCTGGGGCTGGCCAGATAGTTCGGTGGTCTAAAGCACCTATCTAGACAAGCTTAGGCAACTGCCGGGGACTACGGTTCAGTCCCCAGCACCACATGCTGTGCCAGCCCCACCCCCAGGGCAGGCTGATTTGGCCATAACACAAATTTTTTTTAAAAAAAATTTTAATGCCCTTGCTTGATCACAGTCTGTCTCCACGTCTATCGTCCTTGTCCCTCGTTTCTTCCCCTCCCGTCTAGCTAGCTTGACT
The DNA here is from genome assembly GCA_004027025.1 of Myocastor coypus. Classification (NCBI taxonomy): domain Eukaryota; kingdom Metazoa; phylum Chordata; class Mammalia; order Rodentia; family Myocastoridae; genus Myocastor; species Myocastor coypus. Next base: position 152 of record PVJA010044801.1, on the reverse strand, counting down.
TTCACTACAGCCTCTGCACACAGCTTGAGGGCAGCTCCTTGGCATACATGCTCTCTGCCCTGTTAGCAACATGGCCCCTGGGTGGGGCAGAGGGCAGAGGTGTGGACAGAGGCAGCTGCTCCACTGGGTCCCATTCCTGGTCCTCAGCAGGT